>CM029546.1:26024410-26123698 GCA_017141385.1 Sogatella furcifera
ATACACCCCAATAATTTTCCCCATCCAAACAATTTGGAGACATCAGAACTCCCCAAAAATTTGGGGGAGGAACCCCCTTCAACCTATGAAGCATTTGGAGAAGAACAGGATTTAGTCCAGCTGTAAGTACATAAATGTTGAGCAAATTGATGTTGTCAAGGAAGAAGACAATTTATGAAGAAGATGGTAGGAGGGAGGTTGAGGAGGAGGAGGAGGAGAGGGGTGTATGCCGGGAAGCATTAACAAGCAGTAAAAAAGAGTTTACAAGCATTGGCAAGTGCTGGACTGACGGAACATAGTAGGACGCTATCTTCATAGAGCTATGAGTGGAGATAGCAGTTATGATGCTAATATGGCCCAAAAAAGTGTTGGCAATGAGACTATTTGGGCAAAAACTGCAACCCCTTTGGAAGTGATGGGGCAAAGTTTTATGACTGACCTAAAAAACTCGAAAAGTTAATGTTTAATACAACCCCTGACTGTGTGTTTTAAATTCCCCAAAAAGAAGCCAAACAAACCATTGAAAGTTGATGAGGTTGATACATCCATTTTTTTAAACATTACAAGTTTGCATAAAAAACAAAAACCAGACGGTAAATAATAAACTCAAATGATGCCAAGTACAAGACGGCTATCCATAAACTTCACAATGCTACTAGAGCAAAGTATAGTAAGGTTAGTGGAATAGAACTGCTGGTGCCATTTAATATGGTGGCAAACAATCAAACCAAGTTTCAGTATGTCTACTACAATGATCCCAACGAGTTGGTGGACAGACTAAGACTGTTGGATCAGTCCAAAGCAGTTGGCAACACTGGGCATGATAATGAAATCAATTCAATTCTAGAAGAGTTGGTTGAAGGCAGTTATATAGTTGGTGGCAACTAGCTATAAAAGCCTGTATACCTGATCATAAGTGTCAGTGTACATCATGGATTCCATGGGAAACATCAATGCCCACTATAGGCATTTGATAAATTTAGCACATCAACATGCTGACAGGGATGCTGTGAATTTCTATACGTGTAGAGAACTGATTTCACTATGGCTGCCAAAGACAAGAACAATGCCACATCACAGTTCTGTACAAGTCTCAACAAATCAATACTTACTGATATGCTGGATCCAATTAAGCCTACTGATGGAGTGAATAATCAATATCTTGAGAAGAGGCTGATTGAGTTTGCTGGTAAAATGTTTTCAAGGTTTATAGATGTTATGCTTGTGTCAGGTTTGGAGAATGCGAAATCCATGAGGAACTTACCAGTTAATGAACAGAAGAAAAGTTTACTGGAACTTATAGAATAACCAGAACCACTGCCAGCAGCATCATTGCCACCAGCACAGACATTGTCCACACCTAAAGGTATAAAACCAGTGCAAAAATTGTCTGCACCTAAATGTATAAAACCAGCTGCTAAAGGCATAATGGAGCATTAGATGGCTGGATGTAGGAGAGAGAGGAGGTACCAAGGAGAGGGGTACTAGCATCAATTGCAAAAGCTGTCGGTTCAATAGTAGCAAATAGTGCTGGCACACTTGTCAATCAAGCAATTGATGTTTTACCAGTCGAGCTTCACATCCCTGGCTACCTGTACTGTGGACAAGGTACCAAGTTAGAGAAGCGTTTGGCAAGAGGTGATCCAGGTATAAATAGTCTTGACCAAGCTTGCAAAGAGCACAATATTGCCTACTCCCAAAATAGTGATACAGCAAGCAGAGCAAAGGCTGACAGCATCTTGGCAGATTGAGCTTAGGGTGTGGTAAAATCTTCAGATGCAGGAGTACTCAAGAAGGTTGCAGCACTAGTGGTGACTAATATCATGAAGGCTAAGGCAAAGTTTGGTGGAGGAGTATGACGCAGACATAGGACAACAAAAACTCGTGGGCAAAGAAGAGTGAAGAGATCTGGTACAACAAAGGGGAAGGGACTCTATCTGAGGCAGCAGCGTAGGATGCTGGAAAATGGAGCTTGCTGCTGACAATGCTGTCGGCAATGGTGATTGCACTACCTGATTGAGCCCTCACAGATGCCAATCTCTAAAAGTATGCATGTTGTCTAAAGCTGAAACACTTTTGAGGAGTGTTTATGCAGGATGTCCTACCATTGGATAGACCTTGGAGACAAGAGTGTGGCATCATCAACCTGGATACCAGCAGTGGAGCAGGCACATATTGGGTGTGCTATGTGAAAAAGGATAATGTCGCCCACTACTTTGATGGATTTGGCAACCTGAGACCACCGCTGGAGTTTATCGACTACATGCATCAAGGACTGGAGCTGGCTATGAGGATTGAATACAACTATGATCAGAAGCAGGAAGATCTGTACTCACATATCTGTGGACATTCATGTTTAAAGTTTTTGATTGATGAAAATAAATAAAATTGATTAGAATCTGTCTGTTCTTATTGCATACCTCTCACTCTTAGTATATATAAGTTGGGTAAAATCAGTTTGCTAGTCATTGTACAAGTGTACGTTAAGGCATCAAGATGATGCTCTGCTTTGGAGGTAAGACATCAATACTGAAGAGTGACTTTATCCCGCCACTTGATGTAAGCAGTGGTGACTGAGAAATTGGACTGATTGGATTAACAAGTTGCAACTCAATACCTAATGTTGAAGCCAGTTTCAACAATGTACTACACTTTTATGCTAGCAATTTCCAAAAAGCATGTTATTAATGAAGAGATAACACATGATGAACTTCATGGTATGGCAAAGATCAAATATGAGAACTACTGGCACAACTTGAACATCAAACGTAGGCAAGTGGAATCTGATGATGATGATGATGAAGAGTTGAGGAGGAAAGCAAGATCTACTGCTAAAGATTTGGTTATGCATCAAGTGTCATTGCCAACAGGCAGTTTTGAATTCAACACAATTGCTAACCTGCTTGCACAAAGGCTGATGAAGCATGATGTTGAGTTTCAGGCATCTGTAGATCCATCAACATTAAAGTGTATAGTCTTGAGCACTGCCAAGCTAGATTTCACTCAACCTGGTTCAATAGGTAAGCTGTTGGGTTTCAACCAAGTTGTAAAGGCTAACACATTTGCTAGAAGTGATACTACTGTACAAATCAGCCATCCAAATGTGATACGCATCACATGCAACATTGTGACAGGATCCTACTCCAATGGTGTCAGAGATCATGTGATCTATGAGTTTTACCCAGATGTTGATCCAGGGTATAAAATGATGGTAACTGTGCAGAATGTAGTCTATTTACCTGTAGACATCAAGGAGATTGGTAGCATTACATTGCAGGTAGTTGACAAGAATGGACGTCTAATAAATAATAGAGGCAAGGAGATAAATATATCTCTGCATCTAAAACAGTGCAAGTGAAATGGTGTTGTTATTTGAAAAGTGGAATCAAGGATTGGATATAGAGGCAGCAGTCCATCCTCCTCCTCCTCCTCCTTCTTCTTCTCTTCCTCATCATCCTCCACCACCTATAAAAGATGATAAAAGGGAACAAGGATTCATTCAGCATTCAACCTCGGTGAGGTTAACATCAAGGAGCATTGATTATTTGAAGGAATGAGGCTGTCAAGTTACACAATAGACTAGAATGGGAGTTTTGGATGTGACACGACAAGGACCATCGTCAGACAACAGTATCATTGGCTATGACTATCATTCTTCATGAACCTTATACTGTGAGCTATAATGCTAATGATGAAATATGGATTCCAATTCAACAACAGGATGTCTATACACTACCATCGGAAAGTTATCTACATCTAGAGTGTACTGTGCTTGGAGCTAACAATGCTGCTGTGGCTGGAACACCCTGCGTCTCTGGATTCTTTGCCAACCTGTTTTCAGAAATACGTTATGAAATCAATGGAGTGGAGGTGGACAGTATACTCAATCCTGGAGTTACCAGTCTGATGAAGAATGCAATGACATTTGAACAAGATGAATGGACCAAGATGGAAGTGGCAGGCTACAAGTTTAGTTCAACTGATGGATTTGCCGACTTTGGAACCAATGCTACTGTAATGGATGTACCTCTATGATACCTGTTAGGCTTTACCAAAGACTATAGACAGATTTTACTGAATGTGAAACATGAGTTGGTATTGAGAGTCAGTCCTAATTTCAATGACTGTGTGAATGTGGCTGCTGCTAATGTCACAATTACAAAGCTTGTGTGGAGAATGCCCTATGTAGAAGTGGCTGATGATGTAAGATTGCATCTGCTACAGATTGTACAGAATGATACTCCCATCAGCATACCTTTCCACCATTGGGAGTTGCACACATATCCAACATTACCACAAACCACAAAGCATACATGGACTGTCAAGTCAACATCTCCGCAAGAAAAGCCATGCTACATTGTGGTTGAACTACAAACAGGGAGACAAGGTGTGGTAACAGCTAATAGCTCAAAATTTGACAAGTGTAACATGAAGGATGTACGGGTGTTTTTGAACAACAAATACTACCCATACAAGAGTATTGACAGTGATGACATAGAAATTTGGAGGAATTGTGGTCAACTGAATTGGGTTATTCTGTGTATAGATGTACAATGTCTTTACCATGCTTTCATTTTCTTTGTATTTGTATAAGTTTTGATGACAAGTCTACAAGACAACAACGTGCTGTAAATGACCAATTAGCATCAATTCGCTATATTTTGGACTGTTTTTTAGAACATTGTAAGAAGTATTACACACCCTTTGGATATTGAACAATTGACAAGCAGCTCTTGAGTTTCAGAGGTCGATGTGGGTTCAGAGTGTTCATAAAATCAAAGCCAGATAGATATGGCTTGAAAATGGTGATGATGAATGATGCTAAAACTAGTTATATGATAAATGCCATACCATATACTGGTTCAGTCAATACTGTGAACAAGTAACCAGTACCTTCATATTATGTCAGAACACTTTCTGAACCAATACATGGTACAAACCATAACATCACAACAGACAACTGGTTCACATCAGTAAGTTACCCTTGTTCAATACTGTGCTGATGGAATATAAATTGATGATGGTCGGTACAATGAGACATAATAAGGCTGAGATACTTACTAAATTTCTCACCCACAAACCTGCTTGTACTTCACTTTTTGCCTTTGATAACAACAAGACTCTAATTTCATATTCACTGAAAGAGAAGAAAAATGTGATTATGCTTTCTACAATGCATTGCAGCATTGAAGTTGATGAAGAAACAAAGAAGCCTGAAGTTGTCTGTTGACAATTGATTATTGTTTAGCTTCTAGATGAAGTAACCTCTGTGTGTTAAAGTCCCGCTAAAACTGTGTAGGTTAACTACTGTCACTGTTGATGTGTGCTGTGTGCTGGCTGATGAACAAGTATAAATTATTGTAATTTGTTCAATAAATGATACAATAATGTTAAAAAATTTGAAGTATTTATTCAACCGAGTTCAACAGGTTATGGGCCCAGACAGGGGCGGATCCAGGACTTACTTCTGGGGGGGCACAACCCAGGTTATGAAATTATCAAAGGCTAGTAAGGTGAAACTATCACAAGTATGCACCCCCCTCCTCCAATACCTAATCACCCCCTCCTTATAATAAGATTATATCAAGAAGTATCACTAATTGATAGAAGGGATTTTAAATTTAGGAATTTGAAAAAGAGTATTTTATTAATTGCAAAAACTATGATGAAAATTCCACAAAATTCACTCCATCTGATTTGGAAAATGTGTATAATTACATGATTTGCATCAAGCAGATTGAATTTCCCCCTAAATTATATGAACAGTTTTCAACCCTTTAATTCAATTTTTACAAAGGTCAAGAAACAAGAATTATTCATTATAGGCTGTTTAAATATGAAAAAATGCTGAAAGTAAGTGGCTTACCTAACTTATGTGTATTTGGTACTTGATATTTTTACTTCTTACGCTATGGCAAGCGTAAAAAAGGGCAAAAAGGGGTTGGGGGTTTTCCCCCAGAGATTTTTGTTGAAAAAGGTAGTCTCAAATGCAAAATTGCAAGCTCAATGCTAGAACAGCAAGAAAGCCATCCAATAGGTATTTTCAATCTTACAGGAGAGCAATCATTCCCAACCATTTTCCTTGATTCTGACTATATATGGGTATTGGGTATGATGGTCACTGGTCAATTGTCAATGCCCCATATTACACTCTATTCACGTTAAAAGATATTCTACAAATACAATTAATTATAGTATTCAGAAATTATCACCAGACAGGTAATTTTATTTAACGTCAACCTTATGGTAGCATTCCCAAGCAGCAGCTCAAGTTACGCGGCTCAAGCTGCCCTGCTCTAACTGCGCTGCTTGAGCTGCCCGGCTCTAGCAGCGCTGCTCTAGCCATCACAACTCTATTCACATAAATATATTATTATAGATGTTCTCTTTGTTATTAGAACTACTAATAAATCAATAAATAGTGAAATTCTCCCTTTTTGAGCCATTTTCAAGTAAGTTTCACTATTTATTGATTTAGTATACATTGGTAGGTAACCCTAATAGCAGAGTAAACATCTATAATATAGTTGTGATGGCTAGAGCAGTGCAGCTAGAGCTGTGCTCTCCCCAATACCAAAATGTTGTATACAACCCCTAAACTATAAATTGTTTGAATAAAAATTTTGTGAAATGCTACATTTTATTGAACTTATGTTTTTGAGGAGGGGGGCTAAGATGTGTGATTCTAGTTTCTTAAAATATCTTGGAGATTGACCTGAAAATGAATAAGTTTCGTTTATCCCTTCCCTTTTGTAACTTGAGAACCGTTCAATTTAGGAAAATTTTGCATAGGACCACTATTTTAAAATTGTTGTAATGTTGACACATTTTTTGCTGGAGCAGCATAGTTCCTGAGATATTTTGGTGCCCCCCCAAACGTGAAAACTGTGTTACTTTTTACAAAATAATTTTGAATAAACCAGTCCAGAGTTGAAGACAAACTCTTATTTTGGATGTTGAGGTTTCAGTCAAATTGCTATTATATTAGCTGTTGCCAAACTTTAAGACACTTTCCTTGTTGATGTAGCCTACTACTAAAGCATCTATTGTCTCTTTTATTTCCAAATACACCATCCAGGCAATTGGATCAAATGACAATTCTGATCGACAGCATCAGTTCATGAGAGTACATGCAGACAAAACCAACTAACGTTTTGGCATCAGCTATAAGGCTACTGGATACACGCTGAAAAAAGGGTCCAGGGCTTGCCCCAAAATTTTTTTGTTTTTTTACTCTGAAAAGTATATTTATAGGGGTTTTAAAACTTTTAATTGAACCCCCTTAAAATGTTTAATTTGAGTTTATATGTACAGTATAATTCAATTTAGTCCATTCTATCTAGTGTATGTATCATCCGTCTGGGGGGGGGCCGTGCCCCTGTGCCCCCCCCCTGGATCCGCTAGTGGGCCCAAACGTCCAGAGTGTAATGGGTGAGTGCAAAGTTTGTGAACCTGGAGATGTGTTTTAGATCAGTTTTGGGGTTAAAACGTGAAAATTAATGGTTGTGCTAATACGTGTACAGTCACAGTTGTTTTAAGACATGGACATTCTTTCACGGTTGTGTTGATCATAGTAAGAATACATCATGGATGAAATAACTTCCAACATCAACCTGGAAGGAGCTACAAATTGGACTATATGGAAATTCAAAGTGATGCTTTGTGGTCTGGAACTTTTTGGGATTGTTGATGGGACAGTGATAAAAACTATGGAAAATTTGGTGGAATGGGTGAGTAAAGATGCTAAGGCACAAAGTCATATTGTGTCTTGCATCTCTGATAAACTGATTGTTCATATAATAAACTGTGGAACCACTGCAGAGATGTGGAGTAAGCTGCAAAGTGTATTCAAACAGGAGTCTACCTACTGTAAGTGTTCATTTACTTCAACAACAATTCTTGAACTACAAGAAATATGATGGTGAGGACATTTCAACTCTATTCAGTAAAATTGAAGAGATGGTCAACCAGTTGAAACAATTAGGAGAGACTGTATCTGATTAAATGCTTATAACAAAAGTGTTTATGACAATTCCTGACAAGTACAATCACTTTATTTCTGTGTGGGAATCTGTTCTAACTGAAAAACAGACTGTTGGTGATCTTATTCTTTCAAGACTACTAATTGAAGTGCCTTTTGAACCCCCTCCAAAGTTAGAGGTATCCTTAGCATATGATCCTTAAGCATCCTTTAAGGACTCTTTATGCTAGAAAATGCCCTCGATTGAGTGTGGTTGGTGGGTCATTCAATAGAAAATGATCAAATTCAAAATATTCTGACAGGAAACTTCAATATAGGTACATAAACATTGAAGTTGCCATTTATTTGAAAATTAATTAATTTTCAAATAAATAGCAATAAAAGTGGATTTCTGGAAATGCAAGGATATTTGTTTACAGGTGTAGCTTGAAAACTATTCAAGATAGAGAGGTCATTTTGGTCTCAAATTGTAGAGAACAAAATTATCCCCAGAGTGATTTTGAATTACACATTTCCAAAACATCAGGCAAAAGTTATAAACAATCAAATACTGAGAAATATCAAATTTTCATTATACTTGAAAAAATACAGCTTTTTTAAAAAATCATAACTCGGTCATTATTCAACATAGAAGGTTGAATTTGATACCAATTGCTTGAGAATTTCATAAGCTAAAAGAATTATGATTTAAATGTTTCTGTCCAATGCCTCATTTCTGCGTAAATTGCAGAAAACTAGAAGCAGAACCGAAATTTAGTAGTTTTTGGGGCACTCTGTATCAAGCACAAGGTTTAGAAGGTCAACGTTTTGGATTTAAGTTGTCCAAGGACCAAGGAACATCACACAAAAATGTTGCAGCGTCCTGAATTTTTTCCCACAAAGGCCCTTTTTTTATAAAATGACTGGACTAAATTCAGTTACAAGAGTAAACTGTTCCTCAGTAGAAAAAAAAGCACCAGGTGAAAACAATTGTCACTTCTCAAAATGAGTGTTTCCTACTATGTACATATGAAAGTGTATTCTGAATCAATTTTCCATTTGATTTTGTTATTTTGTGTATTGAATTTAGTGTTCAAAATCTGTTTTTTCTATGACATACATATGAAAGTGTGTTTTGAATCAACATTTTTATAGTTGTTTATTTGTCTCTGTTTGAGTTTCATGATTTGTTTCTCTTTGTTAAAATCAAGATTTCCTGAGTTATTTCTTCTTCAAATTACTTACAGTGGTTCTGTTTTTTTATAACTTAATCATTCAAATGTCCATTTAATACTGTATCTTGAAAACATACAAACAAGGCCCTACTTCCATAGTTCAATATTTGTAGGCCTACATGTACTGTATTTGTATATCAGTTTTTGATTACTTCGAAAATTCTGGGTAAGATCTTCATAATCCAAAAACATAATAATATTTTTCATTAATGATGGCAATAATAACTACACTGTGAACAATATATGAAAACAGGAGAATACAGTTCTCTATAAAAACCCTCTATAATTTGTATTTTTCCCCTACAACCCTCCATAATTTGTAGCCTTGATAGTTCAAAACCCTCCATAATTCATAAAAATCCTTTGGTCCCTTGAACTACATATTTTCAAGGTTCTACTGTACCAGCTTTCAGATGGAAAATTAATGCAGGAAACCAAGCAGTACGTACTAGAGCTGCTAATATAGTTACTCAATCACCAGGATTGAAGGCATGAGCATTAAATCTTGGAAGAAATCCTGATATTCTAGAAATATGGCAACTTTTATTTTCTAAAGATATTCTGGATGAGATTGTGCTCTGGACAAATGTAAAAATTTATTCTTTGAGGGCCAAGTACAAAAAAAAGCACTGTCCTTCTTATATCAATCACATTGATGAAATTGAGCTTGAAGGCTTCATTGGTCTTTTGGTTTATAGTGATGCCTTCAAAGCTGGCAATGAATCTGTTGCTAGCCTGTTTGCAACTGATGGAACAGGCCAAGAAATTTTCTCTGTTATCATGAGCAAAGATAGATTTCTTTTCATCCTACAAGCTCTAAGGTTTGAAAACTCAGAAGACAGGGAAGAGAAGAAGAAGGAGACAAGAGAGGCAGCAATTTCAAAGATATTTTATAAATTTGTGGACAACTGTCAGTCTTCTTATACTGTTGATGAATTACTATGTATTGATTAAATGCTGGTGCCCTTCTGAGGAATATCATCTTTTAAAGTGAACATGCCCAAAAAGCCGGCCAAATATGGCCTGAAAATACAATGTCTGGCTGATGCAATGACTCACTACTTCTCCAATGGATCCATCTACACTGGAAAAGATAGTGATGGTAAAGGTCTGACTGAGCAAGAACAGAAAAATTTCCTCATAACAACTCAAGTAGTACTCCATCTCATTAAACCTCTTGAAAGAAGTAATAGGAACCTGACCACAGACAACTGGTAAAGTTCTATTGAGCTTTGCAAACAAACTTCTAAAGAGGGGAATAACTTTTATAGGAACCCTGAAGAAAAACAAAAAAGAGATTCCAGAGAGTTTTCTCCCATCAAGTGGAAAGGAAGAGAAGAGCTTTATATGTATGGTTACACCAAGGACATGACACTGCTTTCTGATGACCCCAAGAAATCAAAAGCAATAATTTTGGTTTCATCAATACACCATGTCCCTGCTATTGACCAAGCAAGTGGAAAACCAGAGATCATCGCTGATTATAACAGAACCAAAGGTGTGTGCCAACTATTCAGCATAAAGACAAAGACAGAGATGAGATGGCCAATGGTGATATTCTTCACAATGGTGAACATTGCATCCGAGTCAATTCATATATAAGACATTTAAAGATTCAAAAGCCATTACAAGGTTGGACTTCATGAAATCCCTTGCTATGAAACTAGTGACCCCATTGATGCAGAGAAGACTCCAGAAAGGGCAACTGAGTCAGGATCTACAACTTTCACTGAAAAGAATTTTTCAAGTAGAAATCCCGTCAATTCAAGACAAAACAAACATTCCAGACACCCTTGAAGAGAAGAAAACTTGAAGATGGATTAATCAAACCAGACCCAGAACATATAAGGGCAATTATTGAATATGAAAGACCAAAAACTAAAAAGGATATCTTTTATATCCTTATCTGTATGTGGGGGAGAGAAAAGCTCCTCCCCCATTTTGACATCGCAGGCGGCTGTAGCCAATGGCAAGTAAGATCATCACGCTGCAGCTGTTACTTTTAAGGTCACAGCCATGCTGTGAAAATCTTGGAAACGCAAGCCTTTCACTTTCCATAAAGCCTTTCACATAGTGAATCTATCAAAATTTATATGTGCTTGTGTTCTTTCAGCTGATTTCAATTCAATCCAATTCAATTTATTAAAACAAACAAAAGACAAAAATAAATACAATAAATTTCAAAAAACAAATATACAATAACAATGACAGATTAAACAAAATACAGGCTTCATGGTTAGGTGTGCTGGAAAGAAAAGAGAGAAGAAATAATACCTAATGTTACCTTTTAACTAATACCTAAAATACCATTTGTTTAATGTGTCATTGTTATTGTATATTTGTTTTTTGAAATTTATTGTATTTATTTTTGTCTTTTGTGTGTTTTAATAAATTGAATTGAATTGAAAAAAAATTTTAATGATTCAAACCTCTCATGGAAGATTTTTTGGCGGTTATATTTTGTTCTTTATTCCACCTTCAACTAAACAGCATAATTCTTTAAAAAATATAACTTACAGGTATTGGTTATATTGATTTCAAAGTACATACAATTACATTAATTCCTTTCATATAATTTAATTAACTTTGAAACTCATATAGATTAGGTTGTACTTATACTTGAATTTGTAGTACGTTAGTGTGTATGAGTTTAAAATTCCCGGCTTAAAGTGAGCAGTCAAAATAATAATAACAAAAAATATGATTATGAATGATTCTGTTTCATCAACTATAATTCTATCAACTGATATTGATAATAATCATTCTTATTTTAGAACGATGTGAATTTTGCCAAACAACAAATAATAACCATAAAAACATCAATACTTTAAAGGCCACTTAGTTCCAATATCGTTGAGGAATTTCTACATTCCAGGCAATTGCAACCACTTGAGAGCTGGTCGGATCATGACGTCAGAGCCTTGGAGGAGGGGCTCAGGCCCAAACACTCAGTGGACGGAATATAGGTATGATCAATTATTTCTTCTTTTTCTTTCTCCAACCCTTAGTGCCTTACAGCGTCGGGTGAAGCTCAGAACATCTCCTCCACTCTCCTCCGTCGTCAGCCAATCTCCTCATTTCACGTAAATTCTTACCTCTCTTTAAGCCCGCTGCAATCACACCATCAAGATAGGTTTTCCTGGGGCGACCTCTATCTCTTTTTCCTTCAGGTACGACCTCCATTATTTGCTTAAATTTCCTATCTTCTGACATTCTGATAAGATCCCCATACCATTTTAGCTGCCTCTCCTCCACTATATTCATCAAAGGTTTCTGTTGGGTCATTTCTCATATTGCATCATTCCTTACCCAGTCCCATCTTGTTTTACCAACTGATTTTCTTAGATATTACATTTCAGTGGCTGTGATCCTTGTTGAAGTCCAGAATACACCCACAGTATCCTGGCTTGTCGTAGGAGGCGACTAAAAGGGACCCCTTTCCAAAGCCCTTCTTCCCCCTCCCTTCTTCTTCTCTTCACAATGCTTTGGAACTATCATTATCTAGAATGACACTTTTCCATTGACTTAGCTGTGTGTCATTCTTTCTTCCTTTTTCTTTCTGTTGGCCTCCCTTGGCCATCTTCTTCTTCTCTATTTTTCTTTTTGGCTCTGTCTCTGAGCCTTGAGGTAGTGCGCTGCCAAGCAGCTTTGGTGCTGGGGGCCCATCACCCACTCACCGAGATTTAACCGATTCAAAGTAACATAAGAAGCTTCGGATACGGACCTGATAAACAGAAGCTACGGGATAAAGCCAACTATTTACGATTTGGATCGATTTTTTGAGAGATTATACTCCTGATTTGTCTGGTGAATCAAAGCATCTACAGGGATTGTTGAAAAATGAGTGTGAGTTTGTATGGTATAAAGAACATGATGAATGTTTTGCAAAACTTAGTCTGTTTTAACTCCAATTTTGCAAACTTTTAATAGTGATAAAGATATAGTTATTCAAACTGACAGTACCCAGTATGCTATTGATTCTGTATGGTTGCAGGATAATAAACCAGTATGCTATGCATCAAAAAGTTTGTCTGATACAGAAACAAGGTATGCACAAATAGAAAAGGAGTTATTGGCGGTGCTTTTTGCTTGTAAAAATTCCATTATTATGTTTATGGGCGTAGGACAGTTATTCAAACTGATCATTTGCCATTAATTTCAATCATTAAAAAAGATATAAATAGTATTCCATCGAGGAGACTTCAATGTATCAAACTCAAATTATCAAGATATGATATTGGATTAATTTATGGGCTAGGGGAGAATATGTGTATTGCAGATGAACTCAGTCATGCATCATGTACTGTAGGGGATGGGATAAAACAGAAAAAGAAATTGATTTGGATGTAAAAGATGTAGTGCATTCAGTAATAACAGTGAGGAGATTAAATCTAAGTTCAAAGTTGAAACTGAAAATGATGTAGTATATTGGGCAAAATTGTGAAGTTACTGCTTTAATTGCTTGATAAGGGTTGGCCCAAATGTAAGAATAATGTAGATGTAGATTTAAGTTATTTTTTTAAATCTGAGAGAAAAAAAATTATGTAAGTTATGTGAGAATTGTAATACCAAAAAATCTGATTAGTTTCATACTGCAGAAATTACATGATGACTGTCATATTGGAGTCAATAAAACGAAAGCAAGAGCAAAAGTATTGTTTTACTGGCATGCATTTTACTAGTATTTATAAGGATATAGAAGAATATATTCTCAAATTTAGAGTTTGTGAAAAATTCAGGGTTAAAAATATCCAAGATCCAATGATTATTCAAGAAGTATCAGAGTATCCTATTCAGAAAATTGCTTGTGACATTCTTGAGTTTAGTAGAGTACCATACCTAGTTGTGATTGATTATTATTCCCAATGGATAGAGCTAATAAAACTCAGTTCCAAAGAGTCTGTGACTATCATTGAAGTTTAGAATTTGTTCAATCTATGGGGTGTCAGAAAAGCTTGTAGCTGATAATAATCCTTTCAATTCATTTGAGTTTAAGAAATTTGCTATTGCATTTAGGTTGGAAGTCATCACAACTAGCCCTAGGTATCCAAGAAGTAAAGGATTAGCCAAGAAAGGGGTTGATATTTGTAAAAGAATGCTCAAGAAAGCGTTTGATTGTAATGCTGATGTGGATGTGATGCTCAAGGAGTACAGGACAACACCTGTTCTTGGTTCTCCATATTCACCTAGTGAGATCTTGATGGGTAGATTAATAAGGATATAGATTCCTATTTTTAATTCCAATATTTTGAAAACTTCACGATGATTTTTAACAAAGTGTCAAATTGCGTAATAAAAAAATCATCATGATTCAAGTGCTAGAATAAGGAAGGATTTTGAAGTAGGTGAAAATGTAACTTTTTTGAATCATGGGTAAAAATATGGAATAAAGCAAAAATAATAGACAAATACAATACACCACGATCTTTCTGGATTAGGGATGAGAAGAATCGAGTGCTGAGGAGGAATATGACTCATTTGAGAAAATCAAGTAATGCACCTAATTTTAGATCACAAAATGTTTTTCCTACAGATATCCGTAAAATTGCAGTTTTCGCACTGAAAATTGTGTGTAAATTGGTCCATTCTTGAACTAGTAATAATTAGCGTGCATAAAGTAAAAATTAGCGTGCCTAAAAATTTTTACACACTGCAGATTTGCAACCTAACAACACGAAATAGTAAGTGTATCAAATGGATGTTCCGTATTTAGAATTCAAAATTAAGGCAGCAGCCCTGGCTGATGACCAAACGGGTGTCAATCAGCTGGTAGCGGCAAGTTGGAATTGCGACCAAAAGGTAGTACCCCGGTCAGACCAAGCGAGACCATCCGTCTAAATTTTTTAGGTTATTTTATTGTTTATATCAATACCGTGAGTAAGTTATGGGATAAAAGTTCTATTTATTCTCAGAGCTTTTATAATAATTATGAGATTAGGGATTTATGTTATGAATACCGTTCTTAATTGTTGGTTATAAAACCTGGGCTTGATTGGTTTGAATATGGTAAGATGATTGTCATTTGTTGGTCTTGAATTTGGTTCATTTCATACAGTAGTTGACTCAATTTAGGCTATCAGAATTCAGTGGCGAAATACATTATTATGATTTTTTTAATGTGAAAGTAACTTAATACTTTAATACATACAACTTTGAAGAAGACTCTGGCACCTTAATTACTGAGATTTTGAAAATACCGTAGGCTAAAATGAAATGAACTCAGATCACATTTACTTGATCTGACTACTTTAACTACCATATATGTAAGTTAATATACAGTATAATGAAAATGGTTGAGGGCATGATATAGAATTCATAGTAAATGCAACATTCTAATTTAATACTATCATTAAATTACAGCTTCAGTTCAATTCAGTCTCATTGTTGGCTGGTTCAGCTTTGAACCTTGCACTTAATTCATAAAGTAGGATTCTGTTATTCAATGCAGGTGACAGCCGACGACTAAATAATTTTGCATAAAAGCATGATAAAGTCCTGAGAACCATAAGCAATACGATTGTAACCTTGCATAATTTTAACATAGAAGCAGTTAGCTTCTATGCTTATCTTCTATCTTATGCTATAGATAGCCTAATCACTTGCGGGTTGCATCAATCAAAAGCCTACCTGCTGGAACTGATAAGATTTTTTGTCTCAAGTGATATGAAGCAACAAAATTTTTCCAGACAGAATAATATACAGTACTTTACATGAAACTATGTTATTCATAGCACTATTAAGTTATATAGGCTATCATTTCAATGAAAATAAAACCATGAGTTCGACTAATTGTGAACTAGAAGATTCTAAATCCCTTCCAGTCACATTAAATAGTGTTTAAAAAGTCTAATTTACGCTGAATTCTAGTAAATATGATTATTCAAAGTATGAAAGGGCGTTTTACACTTATCAGTTACCCGGAATATTTCAAGGTCTCAAAAAGTAGTTTATACTGATTTTAGCTCATAACTTACTGGTAGCCTAAATATTACAGTGAGTATGTATGTATGTCTGGCTCAACAGCCCATGAAGGGCCTAGGCCTATCAGCTGGTTGCCAATTTCAAATTCACTCTACTATACAGCCCGTCCAAGCCAAGAAGACACCCCGGCATGACGGGAAAACGGCCCCAGCCCATCCAATACCGGCCCAAAAGCCATTAAGTATAGTGAGTACAATAATTTATTATTCTATAGTCACTGTGATACATAGAATAGATGAAATGTTTGAATTATATTACTTCATATTACTCAAATAAAAGTAATTATTTGATAATAGATGGCATTGGACATTGTAGGCTTCTAAAATTGAAAGTTCCAACTCAAGATTTCCGCCATCTTGGATTTGTAAAAATTGTGAGATGATGGTACTTTACATGATTCTTATATTGATTTCAAAGGCAAAATAAATTGAGGAGATTGCGATAAAAATACTTGAAATTACACTAAAAAACACATTTGAAACTTTTTCCTACTTTTCACACAGGCCCAATGGTAACTGTAGGAAAACTTTAATGTGTAACTCGAGCATAAAGTGTTATTGCTGCACTCGAGAAACGTTTTTCACTCGCCTTTGGCTCGTGAAAAAAACTGTTTCACTCGTGCAGCAATCCTTCACTTTACGCACTAGTTACACAAATAACTATTAGGTGATCCAGTAGAAAAACGACACTTGCTTTCAACAGAAAAGCGGTATGATAGGTGTAGGCCTAATGATAATCATGATAATATGAATGCTAAGAGAAATTCTTTTGTTCAAGGGGAAGATAATGAAAGGAGTTTTGAAAACTTGAAAAATGAAGCTATTCTGGTAGTGCAGAATAATTCTAATAAACATTATTGTACTAGGTCGGGAAGAATTGTAAATCCTCCAAAGAAAATATATATTTCTAAGACCAATGTTTTCATGTAATACCAATTTTCATAATACACTATTTTCTATTATATTTTCTTTAACTGTCTTGTATTGAAAGAGAGATGATGTGTAATAGAGGAGGCTGTGTGAATGAAGTGTGTACTGGCCTTGAGAGAGTCGTTGTGTGTGTGTTGTACTGCTGTGTGGATTAAGCAATACACAATGTGTGACTTATAATTATTTTATTTTAATTCAATAGAACACATCAGTGACATCAGAGACCTGATCAAAATGTTAATCTAATTCAAGATCAACATTTACAATATGGTTTTCTTCAGACCTAAGAGCATAATTTGAAGTTGCAAGAGTAGCAGGATTAGAAGATTTAGGGGAAATATCCACATCCTCATCTTCACTATTAGCTTCAAAAGATAGCCTACTATTTTTTCTTTCATGAAGATATTACAAAAAATTTCTTGAAAAAATCTCAAAAATATGTGGAATAAAATCTAGATCATACTGAGTGTATCTTATTTCACTAAGTTTGAAGTTCAAAATTGATTCAGTGAAATCCTTAAAAAGGAATTTCTCAAAGTAGTCAGTCCATGGTGAGATTTTTTCAGTGGATTCAAGCATTTGGTTTTGAGATACATAAGAATTTTCAAAGCCCATTTGAATAGACTTTGAAGTTTAATGACATCTGAAATGATTTGTTTTTCTTTTTTACTACCTACTGAAATGCCCTATTGCAGACAAGTATGTAAGTACCAAATTCACTCCACAGCAATATTGTTTCGATTCCAGCTTTGAATAAAATTTTAAAAACTGATATAATTGTAAACCCCATCTAGAAAAGAAAAAAAATCGTTATAATCTTCTCATCAACTATACTCCGTCCACTGAGTGTTCGGACCTAAGCTCCTCCTCCAAGGTTCTGACGTCATGATCCGACCAGCTCACAAGCGGTCGTAATTGACAGGAACGTATAGAAACTTCTAATTGATATTGGAACTTCAATATCGAATTTTTGAGTGGCCTTAGAAATATTGAAGTTTTAATAGTTGTTCGGCAAAATTTACATCCTACTAACATAAGAACGATTATTATCAATATCACTTGATAGAATTATAGTTGATTGAACATAATCCTTCATAATAATATTTTTGTTTTTATTATTTTGACTGCTCAGTTCAAGCCGGGATTTTCAAAATCATTCAACTACACACTACTATAAATTTAGGTATAGGCCATAACCTAATCTAAAGTTTGAATATGCAAGAAATTAATCTCATTACTGTACGTTCTTTGAATCCAATAAAACCAATATTTTTAAAATAACTATGTTGTTTTGTTGAAGGTGAAAGAAATAAAAAAATATATCTGCCAAAAACTCTTCCATAAGAGATTTGAATTATGTAAATCAGCTGGCAGAGAGATGCAAATACATAGATTTTGATAGATTTCCTGAAAAGTGAAAGGCTTGCGTTTCCCAGATTTCCACAGCATGACTGTGACCTAAAAAGTAACAGCATGATGAACTTACTTGCCATTGGCTAGAGCCGCCTGCGACGTCAAAATAGAGGAGGAGCTTAGGTCCGAACACTCGGTGGACAGAGTATAGATGAAGAATCTTAAAAGCTGTGTTTCATGCTTTTATATAGACTTATTAGCTGAGCAGAATTCTATATTCATCTACAAAATAAAATTCATTTCAGACTACTAATGAAATGAAAACTTGACAATTTAAAATTATTTATAGATATTCAAAAATGAATGTGAATCATACATTGAAAATTCAAACTTGATTCTTCTTTGACAGAACCTAGCATAAGTGAAAAATTTGTGTTAATAATGCAATTTTTGATCGCTATTTCTGAGATTTTGATAAGATTTACACAATCGCCGCCATTCAACTTTTTGTCTGATTCCGACTCTCTTCAACTTCCATTAACAAAAAATACAACTTTATGATTCCGTATCCAATTATAACCCTCATTCTTGAAAAATGGTGTTTTTTAGCAAACTTTTCCGATTATCTCAATAACCGTTGAAGTTACAAACTTCAAACTGGTTTCATTAAATTCAGCTAATTTCACAAATGAATTTATTATTTTAAAACCTGAGGGAAACCTCTGAAAATTAGAAAAATTGATATTTTTTTAAAAATTTCAATTTTCCGCCATTGTTATCTCGGTAACAAAGCGTTTTTGGAGGTTTGTCCCATGGAACTTTTTTGTCTACTTGGGGTAAGGAATCAGCCTAAGAAGTATTTTTACACATTCCTCTGAAACACTCTGTATATGGGCTCCTACTCAAATAAATATTGTACTTTAATGTGACTAGAAATTCAATCCGCCATATACGATATATATTGATTCAAAATTCTTTTTTTATAGTCCGCACAATCTAAGATGACTATTTCTCTTCACCTGGGAAATAGCTGCGTTGTCATATTGCGTGAAATTAGAACTTCTTCTAATGCGAACACATTCAACTGAATGTTAAAAGTGACAGCGTAGCTTCGGCAAAATCACGCGGTGTTGTGAAACTCACTATTTTTATGATAAACCAGCTGTTCGCAGCTCGAATATCCAAGTCGATTAGCTTCAACAACTCCAATCTTTAACATACAACGTGATCCTGCAATTATAGAGTATATTAATTTGACATACAATGATTCATGCATATACCGATCTCCTTACTTTGAAGCTCTTGAGAGGCCAAATTACGATCTTCCTACTATTTTCGACATTTGGAAAAATAATTTCATTTGTTTTTGAACGACTTTCTCGCTTTCACCACCCACTTATCTTCTCAAACAAAAAAGTTTCAATTTATCAAACATATTCATTAATTGAAACATAAAATATAATTATTAGTCGGATATAGATAATTCAAATCCCATTAGAAACGAATTTTCCTTGTCATTTTGATATAAAAAATTTACTTTTACAACAACCCATGGTTGTGAGAGAAGTGATATACAATAATAATAATAATAATAATATTATTTATTTCGCCAAAAATTACATACAATAGTTAATTACAAAATATGAATGATACATACAAAATGCATAATAAATTTAAATTAAAATATATCTAAATGATTTGGCACAGCCAGCAAAGAAAACTTGTGCGCTAGCTGCGAGTTCATAAAGCGAACAGCACAAAGTAAAGCAATACCCAAAAATGAAAAAAACAAGACTTAAAATAAATGAAGATAATTGCAATAATAATGCTTATTATAAATAATACAATGATAAAATTTGAATAATTTCGTGTTGAGATCAATATACCGGTGATATCCAAAAACAAATCATGTTTATTCTCCCAAATGAAAATTAATGAATAAAAATACAAAAATAATAAATTTTCAGTTATGAGCACATCCCAGTGCTTGATCAATTTTCAAAAGTAAATATAGAAGATAGAAAGACATTCAAAACTCAAATAAATCATGAACAGACTTATTAACATTTAGGTATTGTAGAATATATATTTTGCCCAACCCATAAATTTATTTCCCTGATTAGTGCTTTAGTAATTTTTGAATTAATGAATTTTATCGGAATTTTGTTTGAATATATATTGCAAAGATAGGTGAACTGGTGTCGACAAACTACTAGTTTTATTAGGTTGATATTGAAATTATTTAATGCTAATGATCGAGTCTGATAAGGTATATTCCTAATTTCTAGATTATTTCTATCCTTATTTAAGTGCAAAACAACCCTCGTTACATACATCTGTCTAAGTGTTGGTACATTTAATTCTTCAAAAAGTTTCTTGCTTGGGTATCGTCTTGGTTTACCCAGTGCTGCCCTTATAAGATGCTTTTGTAATGTGAAGATTTTATTAAAGTGACAATCATATGCACCACCCCAAGCTTCAATCGCATATTGAAACAGCGAGTGGGCATACGCAAAATAAATTGATCTTTTCACATCAAGGTCTTTCAGTTGATTTATCTTGTAGAAGCTATAAACGAGAAATTTAAGTTTAGAAGATAGGTAATTCATATGAAAATCCCATTTCAAATATCTATCCACCACCACTCCCAAATATTTTATAGAATTAACTTTTTCAATTTGTTGGCACAAACAGTTCAACCCAGTATTCAAGCAGTGAGGATCAGTGTGCATTTTCAATTGCAATGAATCATCTGGTTGACCCGCTAGTGTCGGAGAAAAGGTGATATACTTTGTTTTTTTCAAGTTAACAGTTAGAATATGATTATCCATCCAATTCTTCATAATTTTTAAACCCTCATTAGCAAATTGGTAGACTTGGCGCCAAGATTCACCTGAAAAACCAGTGCTGTATCATCAGCAAATGAAATTTGGGTGCAATGTGGTATTGTTAATTTTAGAGCATCGTTTAAGTAGATCAAAAATAATACCGGGGGCAGTACTGTACCCTGTGGTAGGCCGAAACTAGATGAATGATCTGTAACTGATGTACCATTCAAGTTTAATGTTTGTTTTCTGTCCTGAAGATAGCTTTTTAGAAGATCATTACATAAGCCTCTTATGTAATAGAAAGTAATGTTTTCGCGATTTTTCAATTTTATAAAAAAAATCAAATTTCCTTTGAATCCTTAAACCCAGGAACTTTTTTAATACTACTGGCATATCAAGGATGTTCCAATTTCACACAATCTGGCAACGCAGCTATTTCCCGAGTGAAGAGAAAAATAGCCATCTTAGATTGTGCGGACTATAGTAAGGTCATATAGCAGTTTCATCTGCTCCTTGTGCGCTCCAACATATTGGATGCTGTCAATAATTGAAAATAGTCAACTCTTATTATTAAATTCGTCATTTAGCTATGCCTAGATGATTGTTTTTTTATTTAATCAAAAGAGACCATAGATGCTTTATATCAGCTGTTAGTAGGTTACATCACTCCCAAGAGACAGACGAAACCGCTATCTTTTTGGCGTCAGCTATACATAATTTCAAAATAAAATGAATGGAAAACTTCAAGCATCGATATGTCAAATAGTTTCAAATGTTGTCAACCATTTTGGCTTTGCCATTGCAATATCAATATCAATATTACAATATCAAAATAAACTCAACTCGAGCTTACGCACAGGCAATGTTTGCCTATGTAGGCTCTTCCTCCTTATATCAATAAGTAACTGAAATTAATCTATGATAAAATTTATACTTAAGAAATTATAAATTATTTAAGTCTGCTTTAAAAATTCTGTAATAAATTCTGTGTGTTAAGTTACTTATTAATTCTGTAAATTGATATTTTTTGTTTTATTTTGAGGAAATGAATGATTTTGAATTTGACTTCACTTTTTCAGGTAGGTAGTAAAACATGTCGTCTGCCATATTGAATCCAACTTCACTTTTTTGAATGGGAAGGTGGACATATTATACATGATTTCGATGCAGTTTTCCAAGATATCAAATACTGGAAACCGCACATCGGTATGTCTAACCAGGGCCGGATCTACCAATTTTTCGAGGGGGGACAAACTTTACTTTTTGTGCCTCCCAGGCAAATTTCAATTTTTGCGGCCCCATCCCCCTACATAAGACTTACTGTATTCGACCGTTCACAAAAAAAAACAGATGAGACGTACAGTTGGGCCAAAATTTCTTGGCATCAGCCAGAACCAGCTGACCCAGGCGAGAAGCATAGTGCAGGAACCGTTAATTAAACATTAGAAAACTAATGTCACATTACACAGTGGACTAGAGCAGCAGTCAATGTTTTAAATGAAGTTAATTAACACTCAACTGTCTGGTGCCAAGAAATTTTGGCCCAACTATAGACATCTATACAATTGAGGTTGAAATAAAACTTATAGACTAAGTTATAATAGTGCTATTGAAAATTTTCATCCATTGTAAACATACACAGAGTGTTTCTGAAGAAGAAAAATATCGCCAAACGTCGTAAGGTGTTTCCTCACATCGGAATGATAAAGGGAAAAGTTTCAGTGAACATGAGATCAAAAATTTTGTGTTCTAAGATAATGATGGCGGGAAAATTTCTTAAAAATTTCAATTATATGATTTTGTGGAGGACTAATGACTCATTAGTAATGAGGGTACTTGAGTGATCAATGCCAATATAAATCTTCTGAGAAATTGATTAAACCAGCTAGAAAGCTTTTAACTTTGATTATTATTGAGATAAGAAGACAAATTTTCTTAAAACATTCTATTCTTCCAATATTAGATGGATAGACATATACAGGGTGTTTCAGGAGGAATGTGCAATACTTCTCAGGCTGATTCCTTACACCATGTAGACAAAAAATTTCCATGGGACCAACCCCCAAAAACGCCTTGTTACCGAGATAGCAATGGCAGAAAATTAAGATTTTCCAAAAAATGCCTTCCTTGTACGACTATTTCAATTTATGGCTTTGATTGTCATTTTGAACCTTCTATCAGCTAAACAATTCACGTAACTTCTTTATTGAGTCGACTTGACTCAAAAACTACCTTATGGTTGCGAAATGATGAATTGAAACCATGAACAAACTACAACTCAAATTTCCCAGTCATTGCAGTAACTCTTCAAGAGCAGTCTCCTCATTCATATCCCCACATTCCATGGCTAAACAACCTTTATGATTCTCATAAAAAATTCCCCAAACAAAATGTTTACAACACAAGTTAGATGCTGTTATTTGACAACTTCATTCATCTCTTTCTACGCCATCCAGTGGATAGATGTAATGTACTCTAAAATACAAAGAATTGATCCAGAAGATAAACTGGTTACTTACAGAAATGGGCTTTGTAGACTCATAGTCATCCAATCCAGCCTGAGCTTCATCATTTTTTTCTGGTATTCTGTATTCTGGAAGAATAGAAAAACAATATAAATGGGGCTATTTACGGATAGTCAAACTATAAATACACAGTCAAACTTATCGATGAGTAATTCGAATTTTGTAAATAAAAACGTTCAAGAGGATCGCCTGGTGAAAACAGTGAGTAAGAAAAGTGTAACATACAAACCATGGATACAAAAGTGGGAGAGATGACACTGAATCAATTGATGGTGTCATTTATCGAAATTCTCGACAGTAAGCTAAGCAACGTAGAACCAAGGAGGATATCAATAAACTTTCCGAAAAAGTGAGTGTTTTAGAAAAGGAAAACTATCTGCTAAGGTAAGAACTTACAAGGATGAAAAAGGTATGTGAAAAAACTGAACTCAAGCTGATTGATTAAGAAAGCCGGCCAAGAAGGAATAATTTAATTATTAAAGGAATACAAAATATACAGGGTGTGAACTGTGTGGCTGAAGTGAAAAACTTTTGTACTAATATCCTGGGAATAAATGACGAAATTTTCGTGGATCGTGCTCATTTTCATGGGAAGGGTACAGAGAAAGTTATTGCACATTTTTCAAAGGATGAGGATATTCACAAAATTTTTGGAAATGCAAAAAAACTCAAAAATACTAATATTGTGGTTCATAGAGACTATGCTAGTAAGGTGAGGGTGAAACGCAGTAAACTATTGGCCCTAAAAAAGAACTTTCAAGATTGGTGCCAGACGTCGATGTTCGGCTGGGTTTCGATTTCCTTAAAATTCAAGGAGTTAATTTTTACTGGTCTTCGGACAAGAAATTGATGTCAGGAAAGGAGGATGGAATAGCCAAGCTGAAGTCGATGCTGCGGGTGGATCTGGCGAACTTTGCATCCCGTCTAAAGGAGGAGTCGTCTGTCGAATAGGAAATTCCCACTACTCAACCGTTGTGTGACGAACAGTCTATCGTTGTGAGAGAAATCTTCTTAAAATACTATATTATAATGCGTGCGGACTGAAAGGAAAGGTGAAAGATTCTGAGTTTTTAAATTTTATAAAGGATTATGATGTTATTTTATTTTCAAAAGCACATATAATAGCGGAGGATGTAGAATATGTTAATGGTTATCTTCATGATTTTGAACTAGTATGGTGCTATGGAGAGAAGATCTCTCGTTATGGTCATGCTAGTGGGGGTATGGTGTTGGGTATCAAAAAAGTTTCAACTTTCAAAAATAAATTAAACTTTAAAAATCTAGATGGTAAACATATTGTTCTTATCGAAATAGAAAATGCTAATTATTTGAACATACTTCCTGTTTATATCAACTGCAATAAGTTGGATGATGAATTTCTAAAAAAGAATGATTTTTTATTGCAAAATGCTGATGAGGTATCTTTAGTTATAGGTGTTGAGAATGTACGTATAGGTAGAGAACAAAAAAATTCAGATAAGTCTAATATTAAGTCACACGCAATTGGTAGGCTAAATAAAGTAAGAAATTCTAAGGACACTATAGTCAACAATAGAGGGCGAAAATATTCAAATATGTGTTCTGATATGGGGTATATTATACTAAATGGAAGAATGGATGGGGACCGGGAGGGTGAAATGAACTTTGTGGGTAGTATGGGGAATTTTGTCAATGACATTGCAGCAATTTATATGGATTACTTCAAGAACGTGGTAGATTTTAAAGTGATTCCACAGCCGTTCTCAGATCATTTGCTAATAGAGGTTGTAGTAGATGTAGAGAACTCAGTTAATAGGATAATCAGTGTTTACCGTTGCTTCCGAAATTGTCATGGGTTGAAGAAAGTAAGGATAAATACAGAGATAAATTAATAAATTCGTTGAAACGAACTTTAAAATTAGTTTTGCAGGGGGGGCTAAGCCCCCATAATAGCATAGGGAGAAGGGGGTTGGATCGAGCCCCTCTAGCGCCCACTAGACGGCGCCTATGACTAGTAAGGGGCGCCTATGACTACTATGACTACTCCTAATATTCCCCTAATATTAGTTCTTTCCTATTCTGTTACTGTTACTTTATTTAAATTTATACGCTAGTCTTACCTTTTTAAAGCCCAGTATTGTTTTAATGCTAGTCCTCTGCGTTTCAATGGTTTGGCGCTTAGATGCAATCTGCTTCCTACTATGCGTGAATAGCGCCGGCGGTTCCTCTCTTGCAACTTTGGCGTTTCTTCCATTTCATACAAATCAGATCATGTCTCTTTCAATCAATATGTAGGCTGGATTGTCAACATTTATAACAAGTAGCAAAATCCAAACCTGAAAAAAATTGTTTGCACAAATCAAATTTAATTACACTCTTATCTTTGTATTAATATGTGGTCTCTATTTCTAACATTGATATAATGCTTAACAAGATCCGAATCGAAAAAATAATTATTCATGTAATATCCTTTGAACACATACAAAATACACACTCCAGGGATGTTGGTAAATGAATCCGCTGTTAATATAGGTCAAATCAGATACAAAGTTTGTTTTGTATGTGCAAACTAGAAAGATTTAGTGGAAGCTGTATTATTGAACCTACTCTGTAGACGGTAAGTTATAGGCCCACTGTGTGACGTGTCACTTCCTCCATACGTCTTTCCTGTACTGAGAAGCTTCAGCAGGTTGCTGTGCCATTGTATTCGCTTGGTGATGAAGAATTGAGCTTGTTTTTTGAGACCACACACACCACCCTGCGATGTCTCAATAAGTGTTGAATTTTATGAACTGAAGAAATCCGTCCAGTAGAATTACTGGTCAAAGATTAAAAAAATTGAATTTGATTGAACTCTGTTGAATGCTCAACACGGTTTCAGACGTGAAAGGTCAACATTCACGGCTGTCTCAGGGATAATTGACTGCATTGTTGAAGCCTTTGAGAGGAGGGACTATGTGCATCTGGTCCTAGCAGATCTAAGCAAGGCTTTCGACTGTGTACCTCATGGGATCCTTCTTAAGAAGCTTGAGAGTTTTGGACTGTGTGGCAAGGTCTTGGTGACACTCATCTCCTACTTAGCTGGAAGGAAACAAGTTGTGTCCATTGGTGGTGCTCTCTCCCAGCCCATAAAGGTGGATCATGGCGTGCCACAAGGATCAGTGATGGGCCCTCTACTCTTCCTGGTTGCAATCAATGATCTTGGGCTCATTGGACCTGTGCTAATGTTTGTAGATGATGCTACAATCTACTCAAGGGGGCAGACGGTAGAAGATGCAGAATTGCATGCACAAAGAGTTTTTAGCCATGCCAAACAGTGGTTTGCAGAAAATAGACTCTGCCTAAATGAAGGGGAGACCCAACAACTGGTCTGTGGACTCTGTAGCCTTGCGGACTCTACCCACCAGGCTGAAGTGAAGTTCCTGGGATTCATCATTGACCCAAAGCTATCTTGGGCAGGTCACATTGAGGGAGTCTGTTCCAGACTGGCACATGTGGTTTATCTTCTGCGCAGATTGAGGACCCTCCTTAGCCAGGACTTGATCATGGTTTACCATGCTCTCTTCCACTCCCATCTTCTATATGGACTCATACTGTGGGGACATGCGGCGGGCTGTAAGAGTGTGCTAATGCTCCAGAAGAAAGCACTTCGAGTGATTGCCTCAGTGGGCTACCGTGAGCACTGTCGACCCATCTTTGTGCAACTGGGCATCCTCACGATCTACAACCAGTACATACTCTTCAGTTTGCTGCATATCAAGAACACCGAGAGCAGGCAAGCCCTTAGATCGGATCTGCATGGATATAATACAAGGAGGAGGCTTGCAATGGATATTCCACGCTGCAGAACCAGTAAGAAGAAGGACTCTTACCCCATTTTTGCCCTTTGCTTGTTTAATGACTTACTTGCTAGTGTGAGGAATCTGCAAGGAGGTGATTTCAGGGTAAAAATAGTGACATGGTTGAAGAAAAACCCATTCAACACCATGAGTGAATATTTTGATGCACACAAGGATGACATTGCCTGACCTGCCATCTTGCTAGTAATTTATGACGCCATCTATCCAGTTCACTGGTCATTGATGCAGTAAAAGGAATAAGGAATGTTTGTGCTACAAACTTTGAAAGAGGAAATCAGATACTTTTATAGGCCTATGTAAGAATTAATTTTTTGCGGATTTGAAACTATAGGCTATTCAATGCTTTCATATGGACATACTAGCAACTACACCTATAAATGCAGTTGATGCTCATTGATGGATTCACCTTTTGGCTGAATGGACGGCAGAAACAATGGAGAGAAAAATTTGTAAAAATAAATGCTAATCTTAAAAACATGGTGAAAGGTTATTACTTGATGTTGATTGGTTTACAAATCATTAAGTAAAAAGAAATTGTTTAGATTTTTTATGTTATTAAAACTTGTCTCAATAGACAACCCATTAATTTTCAGTTAATACTAAAATTATTTTAGTCAACAAACTTAGAAGCTTCAGTTCATCCATCGATTACTCAAACAGTTCTGATGTTACTAGTATCAATATTTATGTATTTATTTCTTTGTTAAAAAATTATCTCTGGCATGATGGGGAAAAAAGGCTATAGCTTGGTCAATATTTGTTTAAGAATTATAAATGTGGTCTTTTTTAGTAGGTCAAATTGATAATTTTTGAGCCAAAATTGACTGAGTTTGAGTCATTTTCCCATCTTGCCAGAGGATCTTCTTTGCTTGGATAGACTATCAACTAAATTATCATAAGATACTAGAATTATCAAAGATATAAGATACTTTGAAATCTATATCTATAAAAGCGAAATGGCACTGACTGACTGATTCATCACCAGAACTAAAAATCCACTGAACCGAATGCGTTCAACTTTGGCAGGCATATTCAGTTGGACGTTTAGACGCGCGCTAAGAACGAATTTTAGGAACTTTTTAAGGATACGCCAAATACGCCAAGTTTTTCTATAGTTTTTCGGCGTTTTCTCAATTTTTTCGAGAACCAATCGGTAGAAAATGTTGATATTTGGTAGGTAGGTTCAGATAAGGTCTAGAAATGTTGCGTTAAGATATTTTTGAATTCCGTTCAAGATTAGGCCTACGCCAGTAATCAGGTTTTTAAAAATTGTAGATGTTTTGCGGGTTGCATATCTTCCGCCTTGATACGACCAATCCTTACTGTAAATTCAGCGAGATTATAGATAAACTAATTTGGAAGATATTGAATCAAGTTTCAAACTTTGTCCGATATAGTTCCCAAGGTTACGCTCAGTATCAGCGTTTTACTATTTTTCGGAGTTTTTCTTGGATTTTTCGAGAATAAATTGGTAGAAAATGTCGAAATTTGGTGAACACCCAGATAGCACACAAAGTGAAAATCACGTTTTTTTCACGTGTAAAAGAAGTGAAAAGGTGAAAAGTTAAAATTGAATGGTCTTTTTCACGTATAATTCACGTGAAAAAAGTGAAAGTGGAAAACTAGTGAAATTGATAACGTGATATTCACGTAGAAAAGGTGAAAGTGGAAAAATAGTGGAATTGATAACGTGGAATTATTGTGAAAAAATGATGAAATCTGAATAATGATTTTCACCTTTTTCCATATGAAATATCATAGCCTATGTATTATATGTGATTTTTATGAAATACATATTACATATATACATTTATATCACAATGATTAATATTTTATCATAGTTATTTGTTTCATTTTTCAATTCAATATATGAAACGACCCATTATTTTGTAATTTTACAGTACATGTAAATTTATATCAATAAAATGTAAGCTCAACATCAAATTAAACACTAATAATAAATGTTTGAAAAAAATCTTGATACCTAGAAGAGATAATAATATTTTTATTTGGTAAACTATCGAAAATTCATCATCCTAAAATGTTGAGTTGAAAAATTTTACCAAGTCATTTATAAAATTTTACAAAAGTAATTTACAAATTTTACAAGTCATTTACAAAAAGCTAATAGCTCGCAAACAGTGCGTGTGACATTGATTTTCCATAGGAAGAAAAATGCTTAGAATTAAATCTTACATCTGGTTCAGTGTTCAAAAAGCGATATTTCGCGAAAAAAGTTTTACTTGAAAATTTTTCAAAGTTATTGAATCAGCGCGAAACGCTAAATAGCTCGAAAACGGTGTATGTGACATTGATTTTTCATGGAAAGAAAAATGCTTAGAATTTAATTTTACATCTGGTTCAGTGTTCAAAAAGCGATATTTCGCGAAAAAAGTTTTACTTGAAAATTTTTCAGTTATTGAATCAGCGCGAAACGCTAAATAGCTCGAAAACGGTGCGTCTGACATAATTTTTTCATGAGAAGAAAAATGCTAAGAATTTGATTCTTTGTCTGGTGCAGTGCTCAAAAAGTTATATTTTGAGAAAAAATGTTAATTTTAACTTTTACTGGCTGCTTAAAAAACGCCAGCAATAATTTTGTCCCTGGATGGAGAAGGAGAGGTGGGGAGTTTTACAAAAATTCAGGAACGTTTCTCTTTACACAAGTATCTTTCCCCTAAATTTTCAAATCGATCAGTCCATAACCAATAAATTTATTAAAATTTTTTGAATTCAATGTTGGTAAGCCATCATGAGAGAAGAATTTTTGTATCACCCACCTAGACAATGAATGAGATTATTTTCTACTCCTCATTTTATTTTTTATAAAACTTATTCATCCATATTTTGGCTTTTCTGCACTCGAGATAATCTTTTTGAAGTTCTTTCATTGTCTGCAAAACCATTAGGATTTCTCCATGGTACAGTTTGTCTGTAATGGACACTATCTTATGCAACTACATTATATAAAATTATTAACAAACTTCATCAAGATGTCTTCTTGTGCTTTATCAGTTCCATGTTGTTGTTATTTTGAAGAATGTATTATATTTTTCTACTATTAACTATTAAATTGAAAAGTGCGCAAGTTTTCAAAATTCGCGCCCAACTATAAGCTTACTTTTGGATACGCAGTCGATACTAATGATCGATTATCGATTTCTTTTCTTAGTTCATTTTCGCGGTTCTCGTAGTGTTGAAACAAAACATTACAGTGGATTTATCTCTATAAGTTTGGTAAGTACAAGTAGGTACGTTTATTGTAGTAATAATAACCATTGGTAAAATCCTATATTTAATAAATTAATTTTCTGGAATGTTCCAATTTGATTTGATCAACTCTACTTTCTGCCTAACATTAATATTTTATAGGTTATGTAACTGAAATTCAGTTTGGCCTACTGCACTGAATTTGAATTTTAATTGATAAATTCAATTCACTGTAAAATTCATTTTTATGATAGTGGTACGTAATGGCACGTAATTTCATTTCAGATCAACTTTCTCTTGCGCCTTGGTGGGGCTGACATGAAGAAGAGTGCTGCATCACTTAATGGTTGATGAGATTGCCAGTAAATTCTGTTGGGCTGGCCAGAACAGAAAACGTGCCTTCAGTTGTCTGGGAATAAAATTCGTAATTTTCAGTAAGTACCTTAAATTCAAATTCTCAATAATATTTGTTCTAAAAATTGGAAGTTTCCTGTGATAGCTTTTAAATTAATTTTGTGATTCTTCACATTTTCTTTTTTTTAAGTACATGAACTGCTTTACTATTATTATATCTCTTGGAAGAGTAAAAATTTATTGTCATCATCAACTTGCAAAATGTTAATTCAAGATCTGCACAAGCATAGAATGAATCATTGCTATACCTTGTAATTTTTCCCTTCTTTGGGAGATTGGCTGTCATTAGTAAAGATAGTCAGTCATTTCTCAATAATATTTGTTCTAAAAATTGGAAGTTTCCTGTGATAGCTTTTAAATTAATTTTGTGATTCTTCACATTTTCTTTTTTTTAAGTACATGAACTGCTTTACTATTATTATATCTCTTGGAAGAGTAAAATAGTATATTTCGTACCTAGGGCCGAAAATGTGCGTTTACCGGCTCGAAATCGGTTTTCAAGTCCGAGGCCATAGGCCGAGGACTAGAAAAGATTGAGAGACGGAATATTACATTTTCGACCCGTGGTATCGAACTTTATTTTTCGGCACACAACATCAATGCAAAGAAAACAAAATAAAAAATTTGTTAATCAGTTCCAAGAACAGCTAGACCAGTAACCTTATTATGCTATCTTGTTCGCCTATACTGAATTTGGAGTAGGTACCATCTGCTTGCTATTGAAACTTCGCGTCAATAGTTTATTGATTTACTGACTGAATATTACTTTATAACTATCAGTGTATTCGATTTTCTTAGTCCAGAAACGTTTAAGCCCAAGATAACTTTTGAACGATAATCCTAAATTGTACAATATCAATTCAAAGTTGTTGATTCTCGACAGATATTGGCTAACAGAGAAGGTTAGTGTAGTTGCATTATCCTAGATGGCGCTGGCTAACCTGCTAGATGAAGTAACACAGAGTCTGACAACAATAATATTGTTCAAACATGGATTTCATGTTCATCATTATTCAACAGTTAATCAATACCAAAATTTTCAATCTTATCAAAGTTGAAGAATTAGTTATTGAAGCAGTTTTCCTTATTATTCAACTACTGATTAATGTGAAAACTTTCAACGTTCAGTTCTCTTGACAAGGGATCTTACCAATCAAAATAACAGATGAGAGACTACCTTTACATTGAAATACAGATATGTCGACATTGACTCCCAAAACAGCTGATATTAAATGCAATCAAACCGTGATGCTACCTATTGATCGACTAACCCTTACATCGACAACGACCTTCAGTCAGCTGACATTCAAGGTTATTTTACCCTAGGGCCGAAAAACGCATTTTCCCGGCGAGTTGCTGGCGACCTCGCCTGAAAACGATCGTTTTTGGCCTCTGTATGATGCATGTAAAACAGTCCATTTCATACCTGTGTGGCGAAAATTTATTGTCATCATCAACTTGCAAAATGTTAATTCAAGATCTGCACAAGCATAGAATGAATCATTGCTATACCTTGTAATTTTTCCCTTCTTTGGGAGATTGGCTGTCATTAGTAAAGATAGTCAGTCATTTCCCATCTCTAGAGGAATATCATCTGTTGCATTGCATTCTAACTGATTAACTGCATGTTATTCAGAGGTGTTCTGTGCCGTCATATCGTTACAAAAACTGGCTTATGGTTGAGAGAATCAACGTGCTAACCACTCATTTCCTCTATCCTGGTTGATGATTTTTCGCCTGCTGTATGGTCTGTCCGGGGGGGGTATTCAAGTGGTGTGGAGGTGGCTTTGGCTCGGACAGTGTTGGTTTGGGGACTGTGGGTTCTGTTTGAGAATGTATGACTTTTGGGCCGATATCGCCCAGTCTGGAGTCGTTTTACCGTATGCTGGGGTGTCTTCATTGCTTGGATGGACTGTACAGTGGAGTAAATATGAAACTGGCAACCAGCTGATAGAACTAGGCCCTTCATGGGCTGTTGAGCCATTGATAAACAAACCTAGTAATTTAGTTTCTCTTCCATTAAATAAAACAAATGGACATGGCCTGTTACATAATTTTTCCACTCTTAGGCCTAATATTTTCTGCCCTCTAAGCTTATTCTGGTTAGTTTATTTTGTAAAACCCTTCATCATAATATTATACCAGACCTATATTTTACTTGCTTAACACAACTCCATATTGAAATACTAACATTTCAAGTTGCTATTGGACATTTTCTGATTATTTTCATGTATCATTAAATAACTGTGTGTATACTATTTTTTCAATTACAGCCTTTCAATATCCAATGATTATTCCAAAATAATTCCTGTATAAATTATCATGTCTGTATATAACCTATTATATATAAAATTTTATCAATAAAGGTGCATTTTGGTGAAAGCAATTATTGCTGGATTTTGAGTTGCTTTTGATAGCAAAATGGCTGGTAATCCTATGCTCCAATAATGTATGGGAGCAGTCAGCCATATTATTGAACACAACCAAGATTGTTAATCAGCTTCAATCAAAACCAACCTTATAGTAGCAGTGATGAAGTAATATTATTATCGTTATTTTACTTAATTTAAACTGATGTATTTTATTCTGAAGGAAATTTCTGTTGATTGTCCACTGATCATCAAACATCAAGAAGACTGAGTATTGTTTCCCATATTAATATAATGATGAAATATTTGATTTTGAGCAATTTATCCTTGAAGTATCCGTTATTGCAGTGAATTTACAACCGAGTTATCAAAAAGTATCAGGATCAATTACTATTTAAAATTGTTTGCTTTTTAGTAACTGTCTTTTTATTGACTTTTGTTGTTTTTCCCCAATTAGGAGCTGTTATAAATCTTCATCTTAATGAACAGAGAAAGAGTTAGAGCAAGCCAAAAGTTTGGTTGAGGCTATCCAAGAATAGACAGCTGAGGAGGGATAAAGCAAGGTATGTATTAGTATATTTTGCACCTATTACTAGGTCTGAAACTGTTTTTTCACTCTTGACAAGTATAGAAATTGCCTATGCAGAAGTTTTTTTTGGATAACTCAAACTATTCAAATAATTTTTTATGCATTATTGATATGGTCCATGTGTGCTGAGAAAAACATTTCTCACCCAGCTCTGTCCACTGCAAATTCAAGAGTTAGGTCCTCCAGATTGAGGGTTGAGCGCATGGCTAACCACCCTGCCCTGTTAAAACTCAATTGTTATAAAAACTAGAAATGCCTCAGAAACGGACCGAATAAAAGAAGTAATGAACAGATACCTCATGACAGAATTAGGATGACAGAAAACAAAAGACAATCAGAAGGGACAGAAATCGATTTCTTGCCACAAGGAATGTCTGAACTTTGAACAGAGCAGGAGCAGGATCTGAGAAAGATGGGTATCAGGGGATGGAGTAGAAAGGCTAGTGACTGGGAGGAGTGGAGAGGCGTTTTGAAGGGAGGTCAAGGCCCCTTAACGGGCTGTAGCACCATGGAGTAAGTAATTCAAGAGCTAAATTCTTTTCTGAACAGCAGGAAACTTTTCTACTAATAAATGAACATAATATCTTATTTATTATATTTCACCGTCTCATGTCTGCTTCCCATTCTGGGTGAAATGGGCCCAATAAACTTAATTACTGAATTAATAAGATTATCATTTGAAAGAAACTGATCATGGCTCATGAAAAACTGAAAAACGGTGCTCATGGCACTGAATTGCTTAATTTCCTCATTCCAATTTAGTCCTCTAATTTGAACTATTTATCTTTTATATGATAGAGAGGTGGTTTGTGCAAAATGCAAGCTTGGATTTTGCCAGGCATCTGAAAGAACAGTACCTAATATTCTCAATATACAAATTTTGTATAGCTTCAGATAATATTGATATTTTTCAAGTTCAAATTTCAAGATTTCGAAATTGATGCTGGAAGTACATGAACATTGCAATAATTTCAATTAGCTTTCAAAATTTGCCTCAAAGAAATTTTGAGACGTGTAGTACATACATTATTTGGGTACCTGTTATTATTTTAATCAACATACATCTGGGAGATTCTTATAATTATGCTCTTTAAATTGATACAATTCTTTTATAAACATTCAACAGTAGCCCAAGTCAATCATAATAGAATGTACAGATTAGAAAAGAGTGTTGGTTTTAATATATCAAATTAGGAGGTTTATTTAAACCAAAAACATAAAATCAATACATGAACGCATGTTCATTTGATTTTCTGATATAATGCATGAAAATTATATCATGCACATGTCCTCATCTACTGCACTGGCATGCATTAACTCTGTCCATGACATTCACTACCATGGTATGGTCAAGCAGACTGGAAAGATGGGAAAATGACTCAATAATGGTTCAAAAGTTCCAAATCTGGTCTCCAACTTCAGAGCAGAATGTTTATTTTATACAATTTGGGACAAAATTTATAATTTTTGAACTGATATTGACTGGGCTGGAGTCCGGTCTTGCCGGTCTTCTTTGCTCGTCCAGACTGTAATAGTTGATGTAATAGTTGGACAGAGTTGATGCGTGCCAGTGCAGTAGAGGAGGACACATCCATGACATCATTTCTCATGTATTAAATAAGGAAGTCAGATGAATATGTTCATGTATTTACATTTAAGTAATACTTTTAAAGTTTTAAAAAAGGTATTTGATTTTTTTATTTTATTTATCAATTATTTTAAATAGCCCCAAGTTTAAAGTTTAATTCTCACATTATGTTTTTGGTTGAAATAAACCTCCTAAGTTGATACATTAAAACCGATGCTCTTTTGAATCACCCTATAGTACATACTTTTATGAATCAAGAGGAATTGTCTTGAAAACTGCTATGTCAAGTCTTTGTCTTCTAGTCAAGACTTTCAAGTTTGAATTTTTTGAGTGGGAGTTTCTGAAGAAATACACTCAAATAATTTTTCCATACAAGAAATATTGTTTGAAATACGACTTATTTCTAAGTAAACTTTTGTTTCAATTTTTTATAGGAGCTGTGCTGATTCAATTCGCAGATGCCAAAGAGAAAGATATTGAAGGATTCATCAGACTGGCTGAAATCTTCAAAAACACGGCTTGTAGTAGTGGAGAAAATCAAAGTATGTATAAATTTTCATGAGGTACTCTGAAATAGAATATAAACCAGAACAATTTTTACTATGAGTGATGCCCACATATACTCTACACTTGTGGGTAATGGAATGGATGATTATGAGAGATTACTACGTTTTGGGCAGTAGGGACCAATGACTTGACATTTCCAGAAAGACGTGAGTGACAAAGCAAATTCTGGTCAGAGGCTTTGCCATCAACTGGGTTTGAACCCAGGAAAACTGATGAGCAGACCGAAGCTATAGCCCTCTGGGATAATGTAACTCAAAAAAGTCCAATTTCAATTGAATCCTATTAGGTCAGATATATGTTAGAATAATTGTAGAAGCGTTATGTAACTGTCTACAGTTCTTTAATGAACTCTCACAGACAGTCCTTGAAGAGTTGAGAATGTGGTCTCACAGACCACTGGCAGACAGTCCTGTATTTTTTTCAATTTAGCTGAGAATAAAAAATAGCAGTCGTTCGATCACAATCTGCCAAATTGAGTTGCAAATTTCTGTATCTGTGGACGCAAAATGTATTCACAAGATTGGCACAACACTGATAATTTGATATAAAATTCTTTTTTTCACAGGAAGGGACAGAATTCTTGGACCGATGACAATTAACTGTGCAGAGAACTGTTGTTGGTGTTCCAAGATAAAGTTGTACTGTAAATAATATTATTTGAACTCGAGTAAAAGGATAATCTATGTAAGTTATCTCATAATTAACAATCCATTCTTAGATCTAATTGACTAGTTTTTAAAAGATTATTTAGTTTTATCCACTTCATTCCACAAAACCATATTATTATTGTATTTTCAATTATGGTTTTATGTTCCTACTTCTAATAGGCCTAAGTGTTGAAGAGGTTCACTAAATGTTATTTTATTGATTAGGTGTTATTATTCTACCTCTTGGATTCTATATTAATCTTTCCTTAATAGTTTTGAAAGTACAGTATATCATAATTATTATCAATCCATTAATACAATTACAATTAGTCAATTGACTAGTATTTAGAAGATTATTTAGTATTATTCACTTCATCCCATATAAATATATTGTACTTTGATGTTATTTTCTATCTTCTGTTTTGAAAGAGGTCTACGATTTTTTTTTGACTGATTAGGTTAGGTGTTATTATTCTAGCTCCTGTTTTATTATATGCATCTCATAAAAATCTACTGTATTTTGAATTGTGGTGTTATTTTGTTATTTCTAGTACTGTATTGAAATTATAAAAGTCTCCCAAATGTTCTATACTCAATTCATCATTCTTTGAAAGTCTTTCCTTATTTTTTATCATAAATTGTTTAAATAACTCATGAAATTGTAAAATCATGTAATTTTCAAAATTTGTCAAGAGAACTAATTGGTTAATGTACTTTCAACCTATTATTTCAATTCTCACAAGTCTTCAGACTATTTTTCAAATAAATTATATTATAATATATACTACTGTTGTTTATTTTCCTTTTTATGTTATTGTTTCCTTTTCCTTTAGCTTCCTTTTCAGGAGAATGACAACCCTTTTCCTGGTTGATGACAAATTTTTGAGACTTAAATGTTTGTAACATTATAAAATTTTGCATTCAAATGATTTCTGTCAATTTTAATTTTTCAATCAAATCATTACTGCCTTCCCAAATTAAATTTAGCAATAATCAGGCCTACTACAGGTAACCAACTACAATAATTTTATAAATCTATTTTAATCGAAGTTCATAACAGCAGTTATGTGGTTCATGAACCACTAACCTTGATATTTTCCAATATTATTTTAATATTAAATGTATTTTTCAAGTGAAATTTTGGGAAATAAGGTGTGGAAATAACGTGAAAATAACGTGGCAAATGTTGAAGAAACCCGTTATTTTCACGTTTTGTTTTCACGTTTTATTCACGCGATTATGTGTCCCGTTTCCACCTTTCCTTCACGTGAAAAAAACGTGATTTTCTCGATATTTTCACCGGAAAAAAACGTGGAAAAGTGAAACTGAAAACGTGTTTATTAGGTGAAAAAAACGTTTGTGTGTTATCTGGGCAGGTCCAGATTAGGTCTAGAAATGCTGTGTTCAATAAGTTTCGAATCACTTCTGAACGGAGGCGAGCGAAGCGAGCCTGTTTCTCTCAGCTTACACTGACAGAGGTCATGCAGGCGAGCGAAGCGAGCCTGTTTGACTCACTGACACTGCTGATACTGTCGGGGGTCCAGGGGGCGGAGCCGGCGGGGAGGGCAAGCGAAGCGAGCCTGCCGGCTAGTAAGTGGTATATAATCAACTGAATTATCATCTAAACAAATTCTTTTTACAAAATGATTTGTTAACCAATTTACATCAAGTAACCTTGACTCCTTGACTATACTAGGGTTGATGACAGAAGGGGGTTTTTAGACCTTAGACCCCCTCTAAAATAATTTCGTTCAAGATAAAATCCAAGATAATTTGGAAAAAATAAATGCATGTGAATTTGTCTTAATATACTTACACCTTCATCCAACATGCATGCAGTATAGTTAACAGTTACAGAAACAAAATAGTTTAATTTACTTGTTAGAATAAAAGTGAGATCAACCGTGGTGTCTGTGGTTGAAGTTTCTGTGAAGAGTTTATTGAACTAAAACTTATAAAACTTAATAAAAAACTTATAAACTTAATAAACTAGGGAGAGTTTATTTAATTAAACTTTTTAGAGTTTAGAGCAGCAGAGGCAGATAGCCAGATAGCCACTACAGAGGAATAAATTATCGATATCGGTAATCGATATTCTCTATCGATATAGAAGATATATCGGTCAGGCGTATACAGAGAGGCACTTGACGCAGCCCACGCAAAGTAGCAAATCACAGCTCTTATTGATGACAAGAAAAGAGCCGTGATTGGCTAGTTTGCGTGGGATGCGTTGCGTGCGTTCTAACATACGCGCGGCCATCCAGTCAGCGTGTAGCTGGGGACCGAGACCGACTAACATTGAAATTGAATCAACAGTCATATGCATCAATTCTTGTACTTGTGAATGAATAATGACGTAGTGTGAAAGTCCTCGAATTTAACATAAAAATATATTTATTATATTCTTATATTCACAATACTAACTTCAAAATAATATTAATGTTATATCAATATCGATATTTCATTGCCAAAATCTTTCTTAGGCCTGGCGTATGCTGGGAGGCACGTAACGCATTCCACGCGAATTAGCCAATCACAGCTCTTTTCTTGTCATCAATATGAGCTGTGATTGGCTAGTTTGTGTGAGCTGCTTCAAGTGCGTCCCAGCATATGCCTGCCTTATTTCTTCATCGATATTCAAGTTTTATATCGAGTATCGAAAGATTGTTTACAAGCTACGACACAACGACAGCAGTCTCGAATGTGAGGTTAGGTGCTAACTGCAAATTGGGTGACAACCGTAAATATTTATCTATTTTATAAATATTTACAAAATTGTTTAAAACTTTTATTCAATTTTAGAGAGAGTAGTCCTGTACAAATTTTCAATTTGACATTGAACCAATATGGATTCCAAAGTGAGTACTTTGCCATAACACATAGTATAGGCTATCATTAAAACTAACCTTTTTGTTCTAATACATTGAATAATTTGATGAAACTTTCACATTCGTATATGTTTGAGAAGTCATAAAAGAATCATCCTTCCACCATTAATTACTTATGAGTGCAGTGTGCTTAAACGAGCCATCTTAGGATTCCGTCTAAACACGGTTTAATTCGAGTGAAGCTTAGGTATGATTTGAATCTTAACCCTAAAAAAGTTAATCTATCATGAAACACACAAATGCCATGGCCCTCTGTGACTTCTCCAAAGCATTTTATCATACGACATACTGCTGGGGAACGGGAAGCTCATGAATATGGTATTGGAGGAGTAGCCTACCCATGAAAACAATGGAGGAATGCCTTTTGCAGCGCAGGCAGGTTGTAACAGTCAACGGTGCCAAATCACAGGAGTTTCAGATCAAGTAGTTATGGATGCCACAAGATCAATTCTTGGACCTCAGCTATTCCTCATTTTCATAAATGGCCTCAAGTTTTAAGTACAGTGTGGACTGTGGATAAAAAGCCCTGCTACTTTCTGACGACACAACTATCATTGCAGTGATTCCACTGAATGAAGATCCACAATATAGGTTGTACTGAGGTCTGCTGAAATTTTGAAGGAGGCAGCATGGGTTTAGAGTAATTATCTTATGCTGTGTTTTAATGGAGAGAAGACGCAAAATGTCCTGTGCACCGAGCCTGAAGATGAGCTTCCTTGATTCATGGTGGACTCATCACTGAATTGGAATCAACACATTGATGTTACACGTAACTTACCTAAGCCATTCTCCAAATATAACGTATTATCTGATACGGAAATAAGGGAGACAATTATCAATAATTGCCTGGTTACTGCATACCACAGTCTATTTCATTTCCTCATCAACTATGGGATTGTACTTTGGGGTTACGCGATTGGATGTCAGAATATTCTCCTACAGAAGACAGTGATTCGCATCATAATATCATCTCCATTCTTAGAAAATTGTCGCCTGCTGTTCAAAAGGCTGGAAATACTAAGTGTCTTCAGACACTTATCTTACACTAACTCTGTCTTCAGAGGCCTGCCTACAGGAGTGAAGCATTTGGATTTGCGTGATTTTGAAGAGTGGTGACCAGATTTATGAGAGTCAGGATCTACAATGAAGTGCGTGAATACATGAGTGATGATCTGACTCAAATTTTAACTACCTACTTGGTAATTTTCTGCCATTTTTATCTTGACTTGAGTATAATAAGTGTTGTTTTTTATTTTGTAATGACGCGATCGATCCCACAGATGTGGGTAATGGATGAAGAAGGAGGTATATATATTATATAAGGTACAAGACAGTATTTGCTGGACTCCTTCGTGCTTCTAAATGCTTAGCTACACATACTCTAAGCAAGAGGCCAGATCTACAACCACTTCACTAGGAGGCTAGACAACATTGAACTCCCCTCCTCAAGATTGGCTAGTCTTCACACTGCATGCGTGAGAGCTGGAAGAAAAGGTGTTCAAGAAAGTGCTTCGAGAAAAACTCCTCAACCTCCCTTTCTATTCGTTGAGTGAGGAGATAGTTAGTTTAGTCAGTCGCTTTGATCTGCCATCTTGAAATGAGCTTAAATACTTGACCTTTTGTATTCTTTTTTTACAGAACGCTAATGTCTATCCAGTTCACACTGGTCACAGATAGAACAAGAATTGAATTGAATATCGTCAAAATCATGAGAGCGTTTCGCAATTTAGGTGCTACTCCCCTTTGTCTATCTTAATAGAATCGCCCAACTAATTCCGTGCCCTACTGGTATGTCTCTATTAGCTAGTCATCATCTCGGCGTGTCGAGACAATTCCGCGTACCATCAATGCGCGTACTGCACGATTGATAAGCTCTAGGCTGCTGTTCGGATTTTTACACACTGACTGTTTTCCCACCCAGTGTTTTCATCTATATATAGATTATGTTTTAAAGCAGTTTTATTGTTAGAAAAAGTTTAGTCTGAATAGTTTCTTTGTGTTAGTAGAAAAATGAGCTAGAATCGGACATAAGGTGAATTATCAAAATATTTGAAAGTCCACCACAGTCTGATCGGACACTATCGCCTCAACAACGATAGCTTTAATACATCACTTCAACTCGTAAACTCCGTGATAGTGTCGCCGATATTTATAATGTCAATTAACGATCAAAACCTTATTCATATCCACCAAATCGCCCAAAAAACAGAAAACTGGACATACGCGAACAATTATGATTATACAATCATTCCATTGAAAATATCAACTCCATTTCAAATAACACACTCTTCAATATCATCGCTGTCTCCCCTGAACATCCACCCAATAAACAACCTTCCCCTCTACCATCCTACTCCTTGTCACTTTCCAACTTCTACCAAAACCCACCTTACTAGATTGAAAAGCAAATTATTCTTGGCTAGGAGCGCATTGTCAATATGGAAATCATTTATTTCGTATAATCATAAAGTAATTTGAAATTTTTGTAGGCCCAGGTAGTGAAGTTTTGAATAACTTGAAAAAAATAAAAATTAATGATGAAAATTAAATGTTGTGAGAAGCTCTTGGTTCCAACTGTTTCACTCCTGAGGCAGCCTGTTGGAGTATAGCAGTCCTGAACTTCCGAAGTACACTCTTTTTATCTGGGATTGTCAATCAGTTCTCGTTATCTGGTGGTTATATTGATGGACCTCATTCCGATTCAACATATCTATGCTGTTTCTTCTTTGACGTACATTAGATACAGGAGAAGGGAGTAGCTGATCACTGCCAGGATACTAAGTCTGGCAAAAAGGGGCTTGCAATGAACACGAGTGCGTTTCCTCGTTACCTAAATGATGTACAATATCGAGTTTATCTCTGGATTATTACAAATTAACTATGTACCTAAGTTTTTTCTTTCATTTTTCAGAGCATCGACAAGTAGACACTCATCACATAAGAAAAAGAAGAAGAGCTCCAGAAAAGAAACTGATTCTGATGACAGTAGCTCAGAAGATAAAAGGTCAAGGAAACCAGAGAAGTCATCAAGCAGAAGTAAAAAAACTAAACAACGAAAAAGAGAAAGATCTTCATCAACAGATAGTCGAAAGAAGAAGCATAAGCATGTTAAAAAAAGGTACGTATGCTACTTGAACCCTGAAATCTTAAAATCCATCATAGTTGAAGTTATTCAGTGGCCTCATCCAAATCCACAATAAATTAACATTCTCCGTAGCATTAGCCATTCCCGTAGGCCGTGAGTTTGCATATTTTCAATTATTTTAATTGTGAAGTTCTTCCTGAACAACGAAAGTTAGTGTGGAGTTAATTTATCGTTAATCATCATGTACTCAATGGAGTGGCCGTAGTCAAGTGGATTACACGCTGGCTTAGTAATCCAAAGGCCCGGGTTCGAATCCCGGCCCGGACAAGATATTTTTCTCTGGCCACTCCCGTGTTTCAAATAAAAACGTTAAGCCGTCGGTAGGTCATTTCAGAGGCCCTAAAACTGATCAGGTGCGACCTGAAAACTCTGACACACCAGACCTTAGCCAGCAAGGTCACATGGTATTGTTATTTACTAAATATTTCCGTAGAGAAAACGTTTTGTGAGTTGATAGAATTCTATTAATGCCCATATTGTTGAAGGACAGTTTTTGAAGAGTAGATGATAGCGATATCTCCAGCAACTGCTTAGTTAGTTCGTAGATTGTAATAGTTCAGTACGATGCTTAGTTGATTTGAATACATAGAGTGTACGGCTAAACATCTAAGAACTTTTGTGTTGTAATTCTGGATTATGGAATTTATTCAGTGCAAGAGCTGGTCAAAAGCTTTTTTTGGAGAATTGAATTCTCTATGCCATTAGATTATGTTGTAATCTGAAATTGCATTCATTGTTTTCCTTCAATGACAATAAAGATGTGTGTTCATGATTCAATTTACTGTTAGAATGATACACCAAAGAAGATAAACTAGGAGTAGATAATAAAATTAAACAATCTAACTGAATGGTATTCCATCATTATTGATGTATACAATATTGTATCATATTGAGAAAATTATTACGGTATATTCATCTAAAGTTTTTTACGATTGATTTACACACATAGTATAGGAAATACATCAAGAGGCTCAACTCATTTTCCAATTTTGATTTAAAATAACAGGTAATGAAAAGTTAAAATAAAGACTTCAAAATATAACAGGTTTTGTTCACTTGCACTCGAACTTAATAGAATAATTCTCAAGATGTGCCTCCAATTAATTCACTGACAATCATGATTGTAGTTCTAATCGTGTTTAAGGAAATATTTCAATTTGAGTTACAAATTATTTACAATGAAATTTCGAATTTCAATGAAATAAAAATAGTATTTATAAAAACGTGTATTACTCATTATTTTATACTTCTCCAAAAATGATTGACATTTCTTGACTGTTTCTCACAGGCGCTCTTCATCAGATGATTCTGACAGTTCTTCGTCATCCGATGACTCAATAAAACTGTTGCAAAAGTTAAAAGAGGAACGAGAACGGACAATGAAGGAACGAAAGTTGCAAAAAGAGTTGATGAAAGCAAACGAAACGCCAGAAGAAAAACGCCTCAGGCGTCTTATGAAGAAAGAGCAGAAAGAACGAAAGAGAAAGGAACGAATGGGTTGGGACAATGACTATCTGCACTACACTAACACCGACAATCCTTTCGGAGACGGCAATCTGCTGGCAACGTTTGTCTGGTCCAAAAAGCTCGACAAAGAAGGTCTCTCCGGTGTTAGCAGGGAAGAGCTCGAAGTCAGAAATCGACAAAAGCAGGAGGAAAACAGGAGAGAACTTGAAAAGGTACGCAAGTTATTTGTTTTGAATGAAAAAACTTGTACTTGTTGAAGTCATAAAATGAACAAGCTACGAATTATAAAAATTTAGACCTAGTTGAGGAAATAATTTGGAAGATAAACTTTTCCAATTCCTTAAATTACCCTTGGCCTTGTTAATAAAAATAAAAAACCTCACTTTCAGTTTATGTCAAAATTTCTGTTTCTAATAATTGTTTCCATTCCAATAGAAGGTTCCTGCTGAAGGTTTCCACTCCAAGGAAAAGCCTTTTCCATATCATCTATTCAAATTTACAAGTACAGTTCACTTTTGGGTTACATAGGTATCGTGAGTTATTGAAAATAATAAACATAAATAACTCGATTGTTTTGTTAAGTGTAAGTGTATTTGTAAATTGCAATTAAAATAATGAATACAGGGTGTTCGGAGGAATGTGCATTACTTCTCAGGCTGATTCCTTACATCAAGTAGACAAAAAAGTTCCATGACCAACCCCAAAAACGCTTTGTTACCGAGATAACAATGGCGGAAAATTGAGATTTTTCAAAACATAATAATCTTTATAATTTTTTAGAGGCTTCACTCAGGTTCTAAAATAATCAATTCGTATGTAAAATAAGCTGAGAAATCCAATGAAACCAGTCTGAAGTTTGTAACTTCAACGGTTATTAAGATAATTGAAAAAATACGTTTAAAAAACGTCATTTTTCAACAATAAGGTTATAACTGGATAAGGAATCATAAATTTGTATTTTTCATTAATGGAAGTTGAAGAGAGTCGGATTCTGAAGAAAAAGTTGAATGGCAGCGATTTTGTAAATCTTACCCAAATCTCAGAAATAGCGATCAAAAATCGCAAAATCACTACTAAATACAAATTTATCACTTGTGCTGTTTTGTCGAATTTTGCGATTTTTGATCGCTATTTCTGAGATTTGGGTAAGATTTACACAATCGCTGCCATTTAACCTTTTCTTTAGAATCCGTCTCTCTTCAACTTCCATTAATGAAAAATTTATGATTCCTTATGCAGTTTCCTTATTGCAGAACCCTTATTGTTGAAAAAATGTCGTTTTTAAGCATATTTTTCCAATTATCTCAATAACCGTTGAAGTTACAAACTTGGAACTGGTTCCATTGAGTTCCTCAGCTAATTTTACATAGGAATTGATTATTCTAGAACCTCAGTAAAGCCTCTAAAAAATTAGAAAAATAAATATCTTTTGAAAAATCTCAATTTTCCGCCATTGTTATCTTGGTAACAAAGCATTTTTGGGGGTTGGTCCCATGGAACTTTTTTGTCTACTTGGTGTAAGGAATCAGCCTGAGAAGTATTGCACATTCCTCCTGAAACACTCTGTATAAATAATTTTTGGTAGGCTAAGTTTAATTGTAGACTGTAAGTGGAAGAGATCTGTGTGCTGAAAAGTACAGAGATCTGAAGTATATTTCATAATTTAAATAACTGGTTGCAGGTAAAAAAGCGTCGCCTGGAGCGAGAGCTTGAGAGACAGCAGCGTGAAGAGGAAATGGCTTTGCTGCAGAGGAGCAAGGAGGCGGCGCAGTTTCAAGAGTGGGAGCGACAGGAGGACCAGTTTCATCTGGAGCAGGCCAGGTTGCGCTCGTGCATTCGCATACAGGATGGAAGAGGTAATCATCTAATTTACTTGATTCCCTCTCAAGTACCATTTCTGAAAACATTATACTTTTTCAAGTATCATCTTTGAGAAGATTATTATTTTTCCAAGCAGGGCCGCCCACAGGGGGGATTGATGGCGCAAGTTGCGCCATCGGCACGAAATTTGGGGGGGGATTTTGAAAATTTTGGGGGGAATCAACGAATTAATTTGATTACAATAATATGGAGTTATTATTTTGAATGGTTCACTTTCACATGTAGGCCTAAACGTTTTCTATATATTTTCATAATCCAACTGAATAGAATAATGTCTCTGACAGTTGTAGATGTAGAACCAATACATATATAGTTAATTTACTTATTAGTAGCCAATAGTTGTTATGGATCAACAATGTCTAACGATTCATGTTTACAAATCACCGCGGCTGCCAGGCTTCCGTTTGACTGAGTTGATCTCATTTCTCAGAATGAACATAAAACTTTCAATAGAATTCAGACCTGAACAAACAAAATCGATTTTAATCGGTTCCTGTAATTATTCCTTCTTCGTAGTTGACGACTTGACAATATTCAATTTTATACAATGCTCATATGCACATTCAGTTGTTGTTCTGCTGTGGGATTGAGCGGTGGTATTTTTGGTGTTCGTAATACAGTGCGTGGTTTATGAATTAGTGTTTTTTTACTTTTGAATTGAATGTAGACTTACTAAGTTATGATTCCAAAAAAGTTGAAAAATACAAATAATGTGCGGAGTTCATGTACAGTACATAGGGATTACATTCCGGTGGAATATAAAATAGGTAATCAAAGTGAAAGTTCATGAAAACGTTATGGAAAAACAAGCTGAAGGAGCAAAAAAGCTTCGACGGGTGATGAACTATAAAGGTAATATGAAAGGTAAAGTAGGCTATAATTAAAAAAATATTCATTAATAAGTAGGCTAGCCGGGAAGACTATTTTCAGCTTTGCATGAGTTCTATAGAATAGGCTACAGTTAATAAGTGGCTGCTGCCTGAGTACAAGCTCTCAGGGGAAACACGGCTGCAAGAAAATAGTGATGAATCTGGAAATGGAAATAAATATCTAGACCTTGACAATTTTTCCAACTTATTGTATATCAGGATATTTGAGCATTATGATTTGAAATTGAATGTTATATTGAATAGCATTCAAATATTGTTCTTTTTAATTATAGTATTAATTTTTTAATTATTGCATAACCGAGCTCATGATTTTTAGAATGTCATGGAGTGGGAAAACGTTAACTTATTTCATGTTCTACTGACTTCATTTTTTATTTTACTGTGATTTGTTTTCTTTCTTAGTAATATTTTTGGTTCTTGACGAAGGACTGGAGCGCTTACAAGTTCTATAAACAAACTATCAATTATACATAACAGGAGCAAAAAAGAAAAAACACATTTGATTGTGATATTGGATACTGAGATCAATAGCCTCTTTTGAGTGAAGATTGTTCATACTCAATACATTCAAGACAAAAATCAGAAAAATTGAGATTATTTTTCTCGATTTCCTTTGAAAAGATTCCTTATCTCGATTTCCTTATAATCTCATAATAAGGTGGTCTCATAGATTGAACTGTAGTTTAATTCAATACGGTAATCAAGACCATCGTAGAAAAAATCATAGAGACCATAAATCGTAGAGATCAAGACCATATGTGAGTATCATTAATATTATACTGTAGCCTAATTTATTTCAGAAATAGGTACTGAAATAAGTCCTGTTTATTGACTAAACACTTCTTATTCAAAACTAAATTATTCACAAGTTTCAGCCACAGAAAAGTGAGTTGAAGCATCAGGTAAACATGTTAATCCTCTTTGAAATTGAAAAATACTAATTATTTTCATATTTTTACAAATATCCCAATAACCATTGCAGAATCAAAATTTTAACCAGTTCCATTGCATTTCTAATTCTAAGCCAAATTTACAGTGGAAAAAGTATTTTGTATGACCTAAATCACTCGAAACAGAGCGATCAAATTGTAGACGATTATTCACACTCAACAAGATTAGTCTCATTTTTAATCACATTAAAACTGGAATTCTGATTCATGAATTTGAGCTAGACCCCTGTACTTGGTCTCATATGAAAAACTTTTTGCGCTATAAAAATTATTTTGCACCCTGGAAAAAAATCAAGGAAAATCTGTTTGAAATTTTAAAAAACTTGAAAATCACTCTTTTTCAACTTTGACTGCTAAAAAATACTGCTCAGTAATTGACTTCGGCATGTGTTATACCTTAAATCAATGTGAAATTTTATCTTCTTTTCAACGATATATTGACGGTATGTAGGCCTACTTGAAGAATATCGAAAAATCTATATATCTCGAAAACGAAGGTCGATAAGAAAAAACTTTACTGGACATTTTTTGTTGCAAACTGCATGTAGAATATGGTTGCCGGCTGTTACACTTCTCGTGAGACACTCTGTATTATGAAGTGCGAATTACTGTCTTGGAATACTAGACATGGTATTCTCTATTTCGGGTGTTAGGCTTCAAGTCGAAAGTTACATCAAATAGAGTAACCTACCTATAGTTGGTGAAATAAACTTTTATTGAAATATTTTAATTATTTCAGTCAATGAAGTCAACGATTTTACTGGTAAATTGGTCCTCACGTTTTGTTGTTAGTAGTGAGGGGGGTTGTTGGTTGGGGTTTTTGAGGAATTATAGTACAGGACTAGTAATGAATTTTGGGGGGATTTTGCGCCATCAGCCTTGGGGGGATGGGCACCCCTGTTTCCAAGCATCATATTTGAGAAAATTATACTTCTCCATCGTGGAAAGATGATGGATGTATCAAATGAAACAATCTTATTGTATTTTATTGTGTACTTGGACATATTGTATCGTATTATCTGTCAATTTAAAGTATTACTTGGATGGAAAACATATGAAACTAATTTTTCAAACGGAACAATAGAATTAGCAGACGTCTTGAATCATATTCATAATGTATGTTTGTTTCATTTCATACATTACAATCTTGTGTGTATCTTCTTGAAAACAATTTCAACCCTGGATACACAGCTTTATATCAATATTGATCATTGGAATTAATTTAGGCTATTGGGAATCAAGAGGATAAGAAGAGTGATATGTTCTATTCGCTCCAATATGTTCTCTTCATTCAGTTGCTTTTTCTAAATCCACCTCACCTCTCACTTTAAACTAATTTTCCAATTGATTAAGTCTACTCTGTACACGGGGTAAGTAGTTGAATATCTGTAGCCAATCAGAGCTCTTGTTGTTTAACTCATATCAATGACAAGACAAAGCCTGTGATTGGCTAAAGATTTTCAACTGGCCGACACTGCTTTACCTGTACAGCACGCTTTAGGATCTATTATGAGAAAAATAAATTTATCAAATATTCTTGTTCAATAGATTTTTTCTCTTGAATTATCAAATGATTTATATATTGAAATTATTCTCCAATCATTTAAATTGTTAGGGTAATTATAGAACAAGTTCTATCCTTCTAATATTATCAAATCGAACTTATCCAAAAAGGCGATATTTATCATATGAATTGTGGAGTTATTCATGAAGGCATTGTAGGGTCGCTTCTATTAAATATGATGGAGCATCAACTATTCGATTAAGCTGGATTTAGAAGAGGATTCTCAACAGTGGAATATTAACGTATTATAAACCAGTTAATCAAAAAGTGTTCTGAATATCAAATTGAAATATATCTGGCCTTATCTGATTTCTGAAGCTTTTCTTTCCTTCTTTTTAGGACTCCAATTTTGTTAGATCTATTATTTTTCCTATTTAATATCAAGATCTATTTGTTTTTGTATAATTTCATCAAAATATTTGTTTTTCCTCAGCTAAACCCATTGATCTGCTAGCGAAATATATAAGCGCTGAAGAGGAAGTGGATGCTGTTGAAATGCATGAACCCTACACTTATTTGAATGGACTACATATAAAAGACCTTGAGGATCTAATCGAGGATATCAAGGTAACTAATATTTATGATGATAATAATTTCAATTGAAAGTCTTTCCATGAAAGCTTATTACCTAACTTCTGCTCTGTTTTTGAGGAATTCGACAAAACAGAACTTCTCCTAATTTTGACCGACAGTATGTAGCAAGATATCTTACAAACGGAATATGGTACAGTTTTTAAATTTAAATATTAGTTTCTTTGTGACCTATCATGTCCAGTTCTTGGATAGTCAGTTGAATCTATTGGTACTGGCTACTGGGTATGGAGACTGTATAATAATAGACTGATTATATAGTCTCTATAGTACATTGGTCACTCGATGAGTGTGATCTATCGATGATCGTGATGTTAAGTCACGGACACTGTGACTGCTCTTGGATGGGTGACCAGTATTTGGCCAAGAACACATTGGCGAGTTGGAACTACCCGTAAGGGTCTCCCCACCATCAAAAGTCATAAGAATATTCTATTATAAGTTACTTATCTGTTATAAACTATGATAAAATGAATTTGCAACTATTAATTGGTTTCTTTTAACGTGCCGATATAGGTTTTTTATAAATCAATTATCCGACAAGTCCCTATTTCTAATCAATCCGATGCCATTTATAATCATTATTTATTTTCACAGGTTTATATGGAACTTGAAAAAGGTAAAAATTTGGACTATTGGAATGATATCACTGTTATTGTCGAAGATGAACTCCATAAATTAAGGAAACAAGAGAAACAGTCTGAATACGAAGCAGGTAATTTCTGACACTCTTGAAATTCCGCCATTTTTTAAACTTTTTTCTATAATTTTTCATTCATAATACAGATTTTTCTTTCTCGTAGGATTATTATCAAAACACTGGATCAATAATGATGATGATAATAATAGTGATAAAACCGCCTTGCTTGGAATCTTTCTATTGAAAAAAAATCTTGACTTGTCATTCTCAAATTTGGAACGGCAATAAACTGATTCAAATCTTCATGTCATCTACTAGAATGCATGAAAATAGTCCAGTGCCACTTGATGCAATTTTGCCAATTCAGCTGATTATAAATGAAAACTTATTTATATTTTTTGTTTGTCAATGGCTCAACAGCCCAAGAAGGGCCTAGGCCTACCAGCTGGTTGCCAGTTTCATATTTACTCCACTATACAGCCCGTCCAAGTAAAGAAGACACCCCGGCAAGACGGGAACGACTCCAGCCCGGCCAATACCGGCCCAAAAGCCACAAACTCTCAAACAGAACCCACAGTCCCCGAAACAACACCGATCGAGCTGAGTGTTATGCAACAATTCGGAGACGAGAAACGACTGACTATCTTTACTAAAGATAAGCCAATCTCCCAAAGGAGGGATAGATGTTTAATGGTGCCTCTCTATTTTCCGAAGAGGCTATCTACTGTTTTTTTATTGAATCTGTATTGTGTATTTTTCTGGAATTGTTGTGATCTCGTAATTTTTAATGGAATGAAATGTTGCATCGTTTTCAGCTGTGGGAAGAAGAGAAGGTATACACGAATGCGTAGCCCAAGAAGTGTCATCAGTATTCAAAGGCAAGACGGCCGCCCATCTGCAAGCACTGCAGGCACAGATCGAGAAGAAAATCACCAATCAAACACAAGGCGTCGACATTGGATATTGGGAATCTCTTCTCTCTCAATTAAAAGGTAGAATAGAAGTCACTCAATAAAAGTTTACCTTTTTCATTTGAACTATTCAATTAATAAAATTTAATATTTAATATGCTATGGTATGCTATGACTAGACTAGTCATAAGTGTGGATCAATTTCTGAACTTTTTTCCACAGTATATCAAGGTATCAAGTTATTTCCAAATTTCAACTTTGCAATATGAATAAAGTTTGTCCTTGAATCATTCTAAGTAAGGTTTCCAAGTCCCCTTGGTTATTGATTTTTTTCAAATCTTTTGCATATCAATTACACGTTCCATGGTTATTTTTGCCCAAAGAACCCAAAAGGGTTCCTTTTAAAATGCATTTTTTTGAGTTAAATTAAAAATCGGGACCCAAACCCCCCCAAAAAAAGTTTTTTAAAAGTTTTTTTTTTTTTTCCAAAAATTTTTTTGGTTTTCCCAAAAAAAAAGGGGGTTTCTTTCAACATATCTTTAAACGAAACCAACAGTGTTCTTAAACCCATTTTTATTTTTTTCCCAAGAAAGAAAATTTGTGAGAGGGAAAAGATTACTTGGCTTCTTTAAAAAATAAATATTTTTGGTTAAAATGTAAAAATTTAAATTTTTGAAAATTTAGATTGGGGCCTTTTTTATTGCCAAATTTTTCCTTTTTTAGATATCTTTAAATTTATACTTTTTTCCTACTGTAATATCTTTTTAAATAAAAAATTTTTTTGGATTTTTGGGGACAAAACAGGGTTTTGGGGCAGAAACAAATTTTTTCCACGGGGGGGAAATCAAAATTTCAGCCCCGATACAAGGGTCGGGGGTTCCCCCAAAAAAGAAAAAACCCATTAATCAAGCAAACCCAGTGAAGAGAATATTTATAATTATTTTGAAAATGCAAAACTTAAAATTTGGGATAAAACTTTTAAATTTTTCTACAAAATTTTTTTTGATTTAAAAACCTTTTTAAATGTTTTTTCCCTTAAATAAAATTTTGCAAAAATTTTTTTTTAAAATTCTTTTTTTAAAAAACCTCAGGGTTTTTTTAAATATACTATTCCTTGTTGAAAAATTCATTTTAGGGGGCAAAATTTTTTTCTTTGGGAATTAAGGGATTTTAAATTTTTAAAATTAAATTTGGGGTTTTATTTTAAAAAAGTACATTAACAATCTTTTAAAAATACTAAATCCCCAAATTTTAATGTAAAATATTCAATTTTTCCACATGGAAAAAAATATTCAAACCAGATTCTTCAAGGAAACAATTTTTCATTTTTTTTGAAACATTGGGTTTTTAAAAAATAGGGGTAAATTTTTTTCCCCCAGAAATTTTAATCACATTTCCAAAACTCACAATTATAAAATCGAACTAAGCAAATTTTACTCTAAAAATTTCCCTTTTTTTAAAAACCTTCCGGCACGAAATTTGAAAAAATTTTAAAATTGATCACCAAATTTTCCCTAATAAATTAAATTTTGGGGGTAAGGAATGGATTTCATTTAAGAATTTGGGATAAAACCGGGCCAAAAGGGACTATTTCCAAAGGGAGGGGCACCATTACCGGGGGGAAACAAACCCTTCCCCCCCCCGGGGGGGGTACGGGCAGAACCCCGGGGAGGGGGGGGAGGGGGGGGGGGGGCCAAAAAAAAGGGGGGGGGGCGAGGAAGGGGCCACCCCTTTTTTGGGTCCCTCAACCCCCAACCCGGGGGGAAAGATGGTGAAACCCAGTATTTTAAAGGGGCCTTAAATTTTTTTATATTTTCTTCCCTAAAATTTATATAATAAAAAGGGTATGAGAAACCCAAGAGATAAACTTCCTTAAAAAAAGCAATAATAAATAAGTTTAAAAAAGGGTAAAAGAAAATTATTTTTAAAAATTTTTTAAGAAAAAATTTTTGTTATTAAAACAAAATAAAAATTACACTTAATTTTAGCCCCCTTTAGACCACCCCCTTTATTTTAAATTTTAAAAAAATAAAAAAAAAATAAAAAAAAAAGTTTAAAAAAAATAAATTTTTATCAACTCAAAAAATAATTGAATTTTCTCAACCAACAGTAAATTTTAAAACCAAAAAATAATTTTTTTTATCCACATAAAAATGTGTTAACAAAAAATTTAAAGTAAAAATTTAAAAAATGTTAATTTATTGAAAAGCCTTTTAAATTTTAAATTAAAATAGTCAAATTACTACAAAAAATTTGGGTATAAATCAAAACAAGGTTTTCAAAGAATCTTTTTTTTAAAATTATAGGGGTTTATATTTAGTCGAAATAAAGTAACCAAAATTAAATAATACTTTTTAAATACCCAAGGGGGAATTAAAAAACCCTACCCTTAGGGATTTTTCATTCTAATTCAAAAAGATTTTTCTTTGTATATAACAGAACTGTGAAAATGTAAAGATTAATAAGGGTAAGGATTTTCAGTTCTACAAATAAGGGTTTACAGTGAGCTAACCTATCCGAATTTGATATTATCCTAATAACTTTCTTCTGGAGTATCAATAGGTCTACAATATGTGCACTATTACCCCACAATAAAATACCGTAGGATAAAATACTTTGAAAAAAAGCAAAGTATGCTGACCTTACATAGGGCGTGGGAACATAATTCTTCAAATATCTCAATAAGTATACCACTCTAGACAGTTTAGAACTAATGTAGTTGATGTGAGGTTTCCATGATAATTTACCATCTATCATTATGCCCAAAAACTTCACACTACCCATATTGTCATCTGGTGTATCTCTCAAAGCAAATATATTTTGCTGAGTTTTATCTTCATTGAGCAGAAACCCATTTGCTCGAAACCAGATGGAAGCTTGATGTATGCTGTCTTTGGTCAAAGTTTTAAGGACATTAAAATCTGAACTGACATTGAAGAAAGTTGTATCATCAGCATATAGGATCGTATGAGCACTCATATATGATGGTAAATCATTAATCATAAGATTGAATAACAATGGTCCCAAAACTGAGCCCTGCGGTACCCCATACTTTATTTCAAGTATTTCTGATTTTTCTTTCCCTATGCATACTATCTGCTTTCGGTTTTTGAGGAATGAATGAAAAATATTATAATCTTTACTCTCAACAATCCCATAAAAGACCAGCTTATCAAGTAGTGTATCATGCTCCACACAGTCAAATGCTCGACTGAGGTCGCACAAAGTAGCCTGTGCAAAATTTCTTTCCTCATAAGCCTGGAGCACCCTCCTTATCATTGTATCCACCGCATGAACAGTCGATCGACCCTTTCTAAAACCAAATTGTTCATTAGAGAGTATATCATGATTTTTCAAAAAATCACAAAGCTGCAGGTGAATAACTGACTCTAATACTTTAGACAGAATGGGCGTTAGGGATATCGGACGATAACTTGAAGGACAATCTTTTTCCCCTTTTTTATAAATAGGCACAACCCTGGATAACTTGAGTACATCAGGAAATACACCCTCCCGCAAACATTTGTTGATGCAATATGTCAGAGGAACTATTATAGGAACAATGATCTTTTTCAGTAAGTTACTTGAAATATCATAGATATCTACACTGTCAGAGGGGTTTAAATTATGTACAATTTCTAATATCGTCTCCAATTTTACATCTTTAAATAATAATTTCCCCCTCTGTCTACAATTTATGGCACATTGATTCAAAATTTCAGACACAGTCTCACTAGGCCCTACAATGCTATCACGAATATCACATACAGACTGAACACAGAAATTATTAAATTCATTTGGTGAAATTAAGAAGCGTTCTTTTTGTTCACATTTTGTAACTGAATTAATAACACTCCATGCTTTCTTACATTTATTTCTAGATGACTCGATACTAAACAAATTATATTCTCTCTTAGCCCTGTTTATTGCGTATTTGTAATTACTTCTGGCCCTCAAATAATTCAATCTCAACACATCTGTTTTATTCAGTCTATATAATTCAAGACAAAAATTTTAATAATTTTTCATCTCAGCCAGTTGAGGGAGTACCACGTCCTATTTTCTTTATTATGCTTCTTAGCTATATTTTTATTGGGATTCACTCTACACGTTCGTTTAGGAATGGTGGTTTCAAAGATATTAATAAAAGTAGAGAAAAATTTGTCAAACAATAAATTAGCAGTACATTGATGATTATTACTAAAAAACCCTTTCCAATCATAATTAAAAAGTGAATTTTTCAAATTAGCTAGTTTCTCCTCATCCATTGGCCTTGTGATAACTACTTTTGACTCTACATAGCTACGATTCTGCTTATTGCAATCTTGTCTATTTGTTTCTAACCATACTGAATCATGATCTGAGAAGGGAAACAAGGCTACATCGGTAATTATGTCATCTCTATTGATATTCGTGAATACATTGTCTAAACAGGACGACTCTCGAGTTGGCTTGTAATTCATTAAGCTATGATTGAATTGTCGCAGCAGATTTTTCAATTCCCTAGTGTAACGTGTTTCCTTTGTTACATCAAAAGGTGAATTTACGTCACCACCAACTACTACTCTGTACTTTCTCCACTGAGAATTTTGAAATGTAATTAACAAGTCCTCTACTCTATCTAAAAATATCTGTGGATCACCATTAGGTTGACTTGTAAAGAGATACTATAATAATTTTAAAATTTTCGAAATAAACACCAGTAGCCTCAAAATGCATCTCGCTAGATAAAAAATCAAGATTAAGTGATCTACTTTCATTCATTGAAGATTTATTTACATAAATTGCTATACCACCATGGATGTGCTGCTCTCTACAAAAACTATTTACAAGTACGAAGTCATCTAAAATATTAAGAGAAATTTCATCTTTTCTGCACCAATGCTCACATATACATAATACGTCAAACTTCTTGTCATTGGCAAACTCATTGAGAACAACTTGCTTTCCACTCAAACTCTGAATATTGAGATAGCCTACCTTGAATGCTGAATTTTTAGTTGTAGTCGTATTAGGTAAAGATATTGTGTCCACTGAAGAAAGGACTCGTGGTTGTGCAAATATTACCTCATCACTCATTAAGTCTAGCCGACATTGATTAGCACCAATATAAGCTAAATATTCTAGTTTTTTAATGATATAGCCTCACTTGTAACAGTATTTACCTCTTTAAATAGCTCATTCAAGATTTTTGCTGCAATGTAGTGTTTTCCTAGCTTATATTTAAATGGTGACCATGACGTGTATGGAAACGTTTTCCGAGCCCACTCAACTCTAAAACTGTCACATTGCTAAAATTCTTACAAATTTTACGCAGCTTATCATTAGCCCAAGCCACAGATTTATTTACACATGACCAGCTGGGGAGATCGTGTCTATGAGGAATATCGAATACAAATACTCTTGTATGCCTCATTTCTAAAAGTTTCCTATGCAGTGCTGCTATGAATGATTTGGCTTCATTTTTTGCGATGTCATTTCCCCCAGCCAGAAATACGGCTGCATCTTGAGAACCTAAATCAGAGCATTCCTTCACACACTCTCTTGTCACATCGATGAAACAAGCTCCAGGCTTAATAGTACCCATAACATTACAATTATCACCCTTTTTATGCATCATAATATCAACTACACTCCTTCCTTGACTATCCATGAAAAGTTTCTCTTTTTGAAACTCTTGTACTTTAGTTGGGACAAATTAGGTATACTACGACAATCATCTTCTTGACAATAATTGTGATCCAAAATAGAATTGTGACCTGTTACTTGGCCTCCACTCTCTAAATTTTTAGCTTGAAAGGTTGTTTGATTACACACTATTGATTTACAGAGCAATTCATCATAGAGAATTCTAAATCTATTCGTTTCATTTTTCTCATTAAATACATCATTTCTTAAAGCCTGATTATCTGCCTCCAAGGCTCCAATTGAAATCGACATAGTCCTAATTCGTTCAGATAAGCTCTCAATATCTTCCTTCAATTTCTTGTTAATTACATCTATTTTATCTAAATTAACAAACTTGCAAACAGAAGCATCACCAAAGAGTTCATTATTCACGCTCTTATCAGCTGATAAAATTACACTAGAGTCTGATGTTACAATGAGATCAGTTTGCGAAGCGACCGCAGTAGTAGTATTTAGTAATGGGGTAATTTAGTAATCTATCACTTCAATGATCACTTTCAACTCACACATTATCCATTCTCATTTTACATAACAACTATTTAAACTATAATAAAATATACTATTGGAATTTATATACGTTCATTTTTGCAGAGTACACACTGGATTCGAATGGAACAAATACAATCAAACTCATTATGATATGGACAATCCTCCACCAAAGATCGTGCAGGGATATAAATTCAACATCTTCTACCAGATCTTATTGACAAGAATGCTACTCCCGAGTATTTCTTGGTAAGTAAATAGCATGAATATTTCATGATAAAATAACATGAATCGATTCAGCCCATCAAAGGCGAAATATATATTTATGGTATGAGTGTTACTTTTCTAAAACAAATAATTGTTTCTCTGTGCCTAAAACTTGCTTGCCTCATTCATGGTTGTATAGTGTCTTCCCAAACGAGCTCAAGGTTCATGTCCACAAAAAGGGTCCTGTAGACAGTGTATGTAATTGTAGACTCATTTCTCTTATTCCAGTATTTGCCAAAAACTTTGTCCAGCTTTATGAGTATTTTGAAATCAATAATCTACTCGTTCTAGCTCAGTGCTTTTTATTCTATGAAATATTACCTTAGTAATAGGTTCCAGGTAGTGGACTGGAATGGTAAATTGTCTAATTCTGCTCCTTTACACTATCTATGGAGTCAGTTCTGAGACCTTTTCTCTTCCTTATCTCAATAAATTACCTTTATTACTCAGTGAATGGTAACGTTTAACTGTTTGCTGATAATAAATATATTTTTGTTGATCATAAGAGTATTGAGTCTGCCAAGTTGGTTGTTATAGGACTGTACAATAGTGCTTCCCAGTGGTCTGGTGCTAATACACTGTCCCTCAATAATGATGAGACTCAGGAGCCGGTTTTTAGTCTTAATCCGCAAATTTCCACCACAAAATGTGAAACTTATGGGGCTTTTCCCTGGTCAGTTAGTAACGTGGGGTTTTGTTGCTGCAGAAGTGAGCTCTTATAGTATTTCCAAGCAAAGAAGACCCTCTGGCAAGATGGGAAAATGACTCCAGCTTGGTCAATATTCGTTCAAGAATCATAAATGTGATCTTAATAGTAGGACAAATTGTTTCCTACAATTTGAGATCAAATTTATAATTTTTGAACCAAAATTGACCGACCTTGAGTCATTTTCCCATCTTGCCAGAGAGTTTCTTTGCTTGGACAGACAATAGGACTGGGTTTTGGTAAGGACTGGGTGGATTGATAATTAATTGTTATCCATCTTGTTGAAAGTGATGACAGCTGAATCTATACACATAAGAGTGCTTTTTATTTGTAAAGAAAAATATAAATTCATTCAGTTTAGTCAATGAAATTCGGATGAAATTAATGCTTATATTTCCTTAATTAAGAATTTGCTGTTTTTAACTCTTGTCATTTTGAGCATTTTATAAGTTAAAAATTTGACTACAATTTGAGATCAAATTTATAATTTTTGAACCAATATTGACCGACCTTGAGCCATTTTCCCATCTTGCCAGAGAGTTTCTTTCTGATCTTAATAGTAGGACAAATTGTTTCCTACAATTTGAGATCAAATTTATAATTTTTAATTATAAATAATTATAATTAATATAATTAAAATTATATATAAATAATTATAATTATAAAATGTTATCGATGTTGTAGAATCATTCCATTATGAAATTATGCACATTGAAATGTCAGTTCTATAGTCGTCCACAGATCATTGGAATGGTCAAGGACTTGCAATTCTTCTGACACCACTCCCTGTTTCTCCCTCCGGTGATGCCACTCTGTACTTAGGGGTAGCTATTAAGAGAGTGTGTGTGAGAGAGAAGGAGTGATGTTTTGTTTGGGTGAGGGTGGACAACAGTGGCAACAGGGTTCAGCAATCCCGTGACCCTTGGTAATTTCAATGATCTGTGGTCGACTATAACTTTTATTTTGGTGCAGGACCATGTTTTCGTGGCTGACTAGTCACCTTGAAAATATGACCTTTGTTTTATTCCATTCTATGGATAGATAGATAGATAGATAGATAGATAGATATAAATCTTGAGCCAAGGGCACACAGGTGCATAGACTCACGTCAAAAATACAACATAGTTCAAGTCAATAATAAATTAATCAGGGGAAGTCTTGTCTAAATGGTTCCAGTAGTTGTTGAGCATTGCAGGAAAATGATGGGCTCTGGCAGCTGGAGAAACACGTCAACTTTATAAAATGGATTCAAGCAGAGCCAGCTATATAAAACATTTCTGAACTCACCATGGCCCATATTCCTGAAATTAAGCGGCAATTTATTAAATAAACATATTCCCATAATGAGATGACTTGACCTCAATTCCTCTAGACGGACAAATGGAACATCAATGTCATGCCTGTGCCTTGTTCCAATTTCATGGATGTTTGCTCTGGACTTTATCTCTGAACATAGAGATTTACAACTGTGAGAATGCCCAGTTAATAAAAAGTGGCTTACAATGGGCAATTCTATCAGCTCTACTCATTATTCTAATTGCTCTTTTCTGCATTATTAATACCTCTTCAATCTTGGAGGCATTTCCCAGAACATCAGACCGTAACCTAGGACTGATTGGAACAATGCGAAGTATGAGGATTTTACATATTCCAATGGTATGCAAGACATCAAACGCAATAAGAGGAAATTAACTCGAGACAACCTATCCAAAACAGAGTTGATGTGAGGAGCCCATGACAAATCCTTATCCACAGTCAATCCCAGAAACTTGGCCCTATCAGTAACCATAGTGTCATCTATGTAAGGTCTTAAACTGAAGATAACCCTCTGTGTCTTGGCTTGATTCAGAAGAAATCCATTAGCTGCAAACCATTCTGATACACGCACAGTTGCATTATTGGTCCTTGCCAATTAATAGACCAGTATTAATTGAGGTTGTGTCATCTGCATAAATATAATTATGAGTTGGCATCTACATTATAAGGCAGGTCATTTATAGCTATCAGGAAGAGCAGGGGCCGCAATATAGAACCTTGAGGAACTCCACACTCAACACTCAACCTTCTGCCATCAACCTCCACCATTCAACTTTTCAAGCATTATTTTGTGACTGACACAATCAAACGCTCTGCTCAGGTCACAGAATGTCCCCCACACAAACTCCCTCTTCTCAAATGCACGGATTATGTCTGTAATAAGAGCATCAATGGCATTGGCTGTTGATCTACCTTTACAAAAACCAAATTGAGAATTTGTGAGAATACCATTTTTTCAAGGAAATAACTTAACTGCTCAGCGATAATGGACTCAAAGACCTCAGCCAGGTCAGGGATGAGAGATGCCTGTAGTCAGCTGGATTCTTTCTGTCTCCTTTCTTGAAAATTGGACTAACTTTGGAGACCTTAAGAAAATCTGGAAAGTCTCCTTCCCTCAAGCAGGCATTAATGCAGGCTGACAATGGGTATGCAACCTACTCACCAATTTCCTTCATAAGAGAGTTGGATAAATCATCTATGTCCCTGGATCTTGACTGTTTCAGATTCCTTATTATTCTACTCACATCCTCAGGAGTGATGAACTTCCAATTGAAGCTTGCACTGGAGACAGGGCAATTCACCAATAACTCCATAAATGAGGTGTCATTCTGCTCAATTCTCTTTCTTATCTCACTCGCGCAGTGTGTGAAAAAATGAGCAAAAGTATCCGGCTGAATTGGAGCTGAGTTCTGTCTACTTTTTCCAGGTCTCAGTTTGTTTATGATTGACCAAGCTGCTTTGCATTTATTTGATGAGTTGTCAATGACACTGCGGTTGTAGTTCAATTTTGCCACTCTGATTGCCTCTCTGTACCTCTTCCTCTTGACCCTATACTCATAATCAGACTGCTCAGTACCCAAGACCTTATAAGCATCATATGCTGACATAACATCAAGATGCATTGAAGCAAGCTCCATTGTAAACCATGAGTTCTTACTTTTCTGTGACCTATGAAGAGTGACAGAATCAAGTCTTGAAAGCTTTTTAGGACATGTAACATTAAAATAACATAAAAGAGTATTGAAGAACTTGTGAAAAACTGCAGAAGAAGGAAAGCAAAGACCAGAGCCCACATCAGACACATCAGAAAGACCTAACTCAAAATTCCAGTCAATCACTGATAAGCAGTATTTAAAATGTTCAATATTGCCAGCTGAAAGACACCTAAAAGCTTTTACTGAGTACTTAATATTTGCAACTGGTTCAGATAACTCCTCTGAACTCCGCAGTTCAAATTTCACAGCATCATGGTCCGAAAACATGAATCATGAAAACATGACATCATCCTTGCATTGGAGAAGACATTGTCAAGACATGCCATGTGACAAGTGGGCCTTGAAAGTCAAACTGACGAAGTAGATTGATGAAATCCCTAGACGATTTTTGATCCTTTAGAACATCAAAATGAGCATTCACATCACCTCCAATAACAATCCTATACCTGCTACACCCCGAGAGATAGCACAGTATTTCCTCCAGCTTCTCTAAGAACAGGCTAGCATCACTGTCAGGAGTATGATACAGGGAGACTACTATCACCTTGTGTGACTGCACACGCACTGCACGCACAAGCCTCTATGTGCCTCTCTATACAGAATTGAGACAGGTCCATTTGCTGACAAGCTATATGATCAGCACAGAAAATCAGTGTACCTACATGATCTCTTTTCTCTCTAGCATAAAAAGCTGCCAATTTATAACCTGGAAAGACACACTGATCCTTGCCTGAGTTTTTCAGCCAGTGTTCAGACACACAGACAAAATCAAAGCCATAACTCCTCAAGCAAAAGTCCTTGAGTAAGTCAAGTTTTCTTGAGATTCCCTGAATATTCAAGAAAGCAAATCTAATCAATATGAGATTCTTTTTTCCTTCAACTTTTCAAGATATTTTCTAACTGATATTTTGTGCTATTCGCGGCCATCTAGGATAGATATATAGTAATAATTTTTATAAAGGCATGCATAAAAATGAAGGCAAGCACCACTCACATTTCCCCGCCAAAGATGTAATGAAACAAAACAATGAGCAAAATATTTTATTTTGAAATCGAAAAATGTTTGGCATTTAATTCAATTTAAGCGTTTGAATGTTTACTGATGAAATTTTGTATCATCTTGTAGTAGGTAACAGGAAAGCAATCCGTACCTTCACCGCCACTTTTCTCAATTTGATTTTGCAGCTCTATGGCTAAGGCCACACTGCCGGTGGGTAGAGCCTGGAGGGTGGAGGGTAGTTGGTAAATCTATAGAACATACACATCATCCACTGTAATACATCGTATGACTGGTATGACGTCATTCTGTTTTTTGAGGTTATGTTGTCCATATTTAAGAATTTAAAGATGGCGGCTGAACACATACCATTCATACGATGTATTACTGTTGATGGTGTGTATGTTCTATAGATTTACCAACTACCCTCCACCCTCCAGGCTCTACCCACCGGCAGTGCGGCCTCAGCCTTTAAGATGGAGGTTCTGATCAAGATTACAATTCCATGATTTTCAATATTGATTTAGAATAATAAATCGTAAATCCCAGCTGGATAGGTTGTGAATAGAGTAGTAGTGTCGAATGTCTCCTGAACAGAACTCTAACATATTATTTATTCATTTCATTGAAAAAATACAATTGGATGAACGTGAAAACAGGCATTAGCTCAAAATCTCTTCTGTTCAAATTTTGATAAAAATGTCCAAATTCAGGCTATGTCTTTTTTCAATACTCAATAAAATTTCCACTCAGAAAGAAAAACACAACAGAGAATTTTGAATGATGACCTCTAACTGAACTCTAACATCCCTCTTTTGGATTTTTTAATTATACACAGTGGCGCAAAAAGAACGCATGGTTGTTGAACCTTCATAAGTTTTTTCATTATAATCCTACAAAATTTTTTCTATTACCAATGTTTCGTTGAACAGTAATGACAGATTTGAAATACTGTTCTACAGCGAACACACGATGCTCCACTGCGCAATTCCTACTAAAGCTGGGTGCTGGTCACTGGCAGCTCTCTTACTCTGGACTACGCTACTCAAATTCATGCTTTTTGCGCCACTCTATATATATTCTTGCTCAACAGTTTTATTTAAAAACATCTGTTTTTCAATAATTATATTTTCTTGTTTGTTTCAGACTGCATGTCCAGACAACCATGACTTCGCAATACTAAGATTCCATGCTGGACCACCTTACGAGGACATTGCTTTCAAGATTGTCAATAGGGAATGGGAGTATTCTTATAAGAGAGGATTTAGATGTCAATTCCATAACAACATTTTTCAACTTTGGTTCCACTTCAAGCGGTACAGATATCGTCGATAGCTTTATATTATCATTTTTAACATGACTTGATTATTGTAAATAAATTAGGTTTGATAACTATTTGTTTCATTTAAATTATCAGTTCTTGTTCATTGTGTCTTGCTTGTTTGGTATGAAGGATTGAAACCCACACTTCCAGCTTTGAAATAAGAATGCATTTCGCTCTTACGCTCGAATGCAATTCATGGATATAACTACAGTATACGGAAATTTTCAAAACTTCAATATAATCGAATAATCCATTTTCAATAAAAAGTAGCTGATGTGAAAAACTACCAAAATCCAATTTCAAATGTCTATCTTTTTTGTATGAAATAAACATGAAAAACTATGAGCAAATAAGGAACATGAGAAGCTATGAGTAGGTACAGTACGGTACGGTAATTAATATATTATTGCTGATGAATTCGTTCTAAAATTTTATTCAGTCTAAATATCTCTTATGTACTCAAAAGTATTCTACTTTTGGTTTCAAAGTGTGCATATTCCGATCCAATTTACCTGACTTCAGGCATTCATTATATCTCCATGGGCGCTTCCATCGGGTTTTGATGCAACTTTCGTTGACCTTTGTGACAGGCAACTTTTAACTGGCTTCACTGCAATTTCTTTGTAATCTATATTTTCCTCCCTAGCAATGTCTTCAAAAAGAGTCTTAACGTCATTGGCATGCTTTTCTTCTTCTGAAATGGTGTCGTTTACATTATTTGTCGAAGCTAAGAGAGACTTGGCATGTTTATCCAGTATTGACTTGATCCTTTGCAAATGTCTGCTTTTCATGGCAGCGTCTATGAGTCTGACAATTCCTTCAATTTGAAATTGTATTTGTTGATCTTGGCAAGTTCTACCCTGCAGTAAGAGTATTAACGATTTCAAACGTCTACTAGATTGTTTATAATTTTCCATTAGCTCTGTTTCATGTACTGCTCTTTCCGCATTAATGCTTGCTGCAGCTATCTTTTCTTTTTTCAAATTCTCTCTACAATTACACTTTTCTGAATCTACTCTTCTACTTAGCTTTGTTGAAGCTATTTCTAGCTCTCTTGCGGCCATTTTCAGGTTGACAATCCATCTGTTCTTACTTCTTGCTGACATGTCTGAAAAATTATAATATTTCTATCAATTATTCACCCATTCACTATCATTTTACTAAGTTACATCTAACCTGAAGACTGAAGTCACTGAAGCAGGCCCACCGGCCCGTGGGCCGGTGCGCCCTTCAATCTTGCGCCCCTTGCGCCCTCGAGTAACTCATAGAATCGAAATATGCTCCAGATAATTTATTGAGACACAAATTCGAACTTAAAATTCCTTTAGAGAATATCAAAATGTAGAAATAGAGTACTACGCGTGAAAGAATGATCTATAAATTTTATTCACAAAGTGAGAAATTGAATCACCTCCTTTTATTCTCGGTAGCATATTGACAATTTGCCTGTCGCTCAAGGCGCACAGTAGCTCAGACTGGGACCACACAAATTCTCTAAGAAGCGCCCAATTCACGAGACAAAATTACCGTTTGAATTGAAATGAATGGAATCTCGCCATGAAAAAACGATTTAGATGCAATAGGCCACCTGAAAAGTAAACTTGTAGACCCTGTTCATGAAGAGACTACTAGACAAAAACTTGAAAACAGGAAACAAATTACCAACAGATACACAAGTGGCAGATATCATAAAACTTTGTCACACACTTGAGCCACAAATGTCAGAGAAAGAATAGTAGGATATGTTTTGAGAGGTCTAGACATAGGAGCATTTATAAACATGTTGCCTTCATGGACAATGCATCAGTTGAAGATTTGGAGAAAATCTCTGCCAAATATGAAAGATCTCGCTTCCTTCTTGACAAAAAGTTATTAGATTTCATAATGCTTCAATCGAACAGCCTGTCCAAGAATGGTTGATAACTTTGAAAAGAAATTGACGATCTGAGTATCGCTGTGAAAATTTGAGTAAAAATGTAGACAATCACAAAATCCCAATCCTAATACACAGTTCGGAAATAGAGCGAAATCTCTTTCCCCACACAATACAAATCAGAACAATAATTACAATGATTGCGTGATAGGAACACAAAAACCAACATCAGACAATTACAGGACACCAATGAACACTCCTAGGGTTCTAGACTAAATTTTACATACTGTAAGAGAAATAATCACCGGAAATGATTGTTTTTTTCTATCAAAAACTTGAAAACAGGATTCTGAGCTTAGATAAATCGGATACGAACTTGGGATCCGGATACGAAAACAAAGCGATGAACTTCCATTTTATAATTATTTCAATTCAATTGAAGACGAATACGTGTAATTTATCGTCTGTATCAATAAAAATCATGAACAATGTTCTGTTGCGGTACCCTTTCTCAATGCCACAATGATCAGTTATCCTCGAATGAAAGTGAAACAATTGTTTTAGCGAAATAGAAAGTGAGCCAAACAGCTATTGTCTTACGCTAAGCACGAACTTGAAATTAATGGATATCATTGACATCGATAGGAGAATTCAACCCAGTACTACCATTAAAGGCACCAATTGGGGTGAAAGATGTATCGATCACCATTGACACCGGTACGAACGTAAACATAGTTCGTAAATTGTTTTAAGTAGCGATGATCTAAAACATTTGAAAAATAGTAGTAATACTTATCTGTACCATTACAGGAAGGATTACGAGTAAAATTAAATACGTGACAGAAAATTCGAAGTGAATTTAGTTATTTCTGAAAGACTTACAGGCCGATGTTGTCGTTGGGAAATTCCTTTCCTTCTCCAAATATAAAATGAAATTAGATTATGAGAATAACATAATTTCAATGAACGATAATGCAGGAATAGTCAATTTAGACATGGATAAATATGGATCTGTACACAAATAGATTACACAATACGGAAACAAATATTACAAAAGCAGTTTGAAGCATAATATCCCGTAGTCTGTCAAATGCTCTGAAACAGTATTCTCGCTCAAAGAGCAATTGCCAAAGGTCTCATTTCACTTCCAATGAATCAGCCATTGGCATGTGCTGCATTTGGAATGACATTTGAAATAGATAAGTTAAATTATAGAATGGATTATATTTGTTCAGTTATTGGTGAAATTGAAGGAGAAGTTTCACCATGATGAATTCGCAATTATTGGATGAGAGGCAGAGATAGAGCAATAAGTGAGTCTACACTGCAACAAGATTCCCAAAAGTGAAAGGCTCATCAATTGTTTGACATACATTATTGGGATAGAGTAAGTGAGCAAGGAAAGCCAGTACTTCTTTCCCAAGAAGTCACAAAGACGGTGATTCCAGATTGGTTGTAGATTATGTGTCGTTAGTACTTCCTTCTCAGATTCACTTTGATAATTGGATTGGTTTTTCAGTATCATTGCATGAATATAGCATTTGCAAATTCATAGGTCAGCCAATGTAATCACCAGTATTCAATGATTATTTGTACAGAGCTTTGATTTGTTTGCATTTATAGCAATTGTTATGAGAATCATTTGATGCTACAATAATTTTTCTTACCGTAAAATCAAAGTACTTGACACACTCGTTCAAAGCGAGAAGGCCTCACTTCCGAAACTTACTCTATACCTAAAACGGTCAAGATAAGAGCATTCTGGTCTTAGTGGATTTATTAAAATTGCGCAGGACAGAAGAGGTCTTAACAGTTTGATATGCAAAGGGTCGAGTAAACTGTTGGGAAGAAGGCAATACGTAATTCGAAAGCAAACTTAGTCAGCCCCAAAATTATCATTGTAAAATAATGATAAGAGTGTGTAGTAATACAGTATGTGCTGAGTTACTTAGGAGGTATAATTTCTACAAAAGCCAGATGATGATGTAAATGTATCCAGTGCTTTGCTCTAGACCTTGCTAAACATGAAGAAAACAAGCAGTAGTAATTATCAATAGTGTATCGTGCAAATTACTATATTTATTGTGTCGATTGCTTATGAATTTGCCACAGATCAGCGCTAAGCCTGCAATACAGAAACATGGAAAAATCGAATTCTCGAGTCAGTAAGTAAATTATGAAATTAACGGAGCTCAATGATCAAATAGAGCTCTGTTCTCGATGCTCGCTGAGAAAGCACTGAAAACTACAATAGTACAGAAGAGCATAGATATCAAGATTTGAGATAACGATGATAATATAAGAAAGATGACGATGCGATAAGAGTTCCATCATAGTGATACAAAGGCGAGAAAATATAATTTATCGAAAGACATTGTCTATTCGAAGAGTTTGATGGGCATACTATCAAATCCAAATCCTCTGCTCCTCTATCACACATTGAAACATCCTTTGATGACATGTAACTCATGAGAAAGGTCATCTGTATTGAAAATATGAAGCATAGAATTACGTAAGATAAAATTGTCAGAGGAAATACGGTCTGTTAATACCTACATATTAGCCTTTCATACCCATGATGGATTACCAACTAATAGAAAATAAAGCTATGAAAAAATTCTTTGATATGCTGAAGAAGTCTAACAAATTGCAAATTTGTTAATAAATATATAGGATAGAGCTGTCATTAGTCCATGGATGAATCAAAATTGATAAATAATCAGGAAAAATTATATCTTCAATTAAGAAAATTTGTTGACAGTCTAAACAGAATTTTATAACTTTGCGATAAATTAAAATGATATTGATAAACAAAAATAACTTTTTCTAGCAAAATTAATATTCAATGGAGACTTTCGTTAAATGCTGGAAAGATAAGATTGAATTCAATTCGATGGAACGATATTTTATTGAGACAATAAACAGCTTTCAGCTTATCTCAGTTCAAGTATAGAGTAGCCAAAACTATAATTTTCCACTCACGCACAAACGTGTCAAAGCGTTATCTGTTCAACTAGCTGTCCACCATACCAGTTTTGTCTCATTGTAAATATAGCTGAAATAAATACCTGTATTAGTTCATATACTAACTGCTTCAAAATGGAATATTCCCTGATAAATCCAAAAATAAAGGACTGTGACTAATTTTAAAAATTTTCATTGTCTCGATAATATCCGACCAATTTCATTATCGAGAAGCAGACGATTATGCAGTTGAGTCGAAACAATTTGGTTTCAGAAAAAGGAATAGAACGGAGGATGCCCTGTCTTCAGCAACTGAAAGATATAATACTTAATGAAAATAATAATCAATTGCCTACATTAAAATGCTTAAGAGGAATAGTAAAATAGCGGTTCAACAGTTTTCATCAACAGAATTACCACTAGTTATCAGTGTATTATAAATGACGACAATAATTCCTATCTTGATCTTATCAATGATTTGTTTGAGTCATATTGCTTTTGCGATGATAGCACTCTTCTGTCTCCACACAAATGCAGTAGGGATATGTAGCCAATGTTAACAGGACATCTAGAAATGGTAATAATAATAGAATGAAGATAAGTATATAGAATTAAAATTAGAATTTTAGTAACAAATATTCATGTGAAATTATAGAAACTACTAATTTTAATATTTAGTGTTATTCCTTGATCAAAATTGTAGTTCAAATCCCATATCATAAATTTGCATAAGAGCATAATCATCAGTGAGAACTTTCATTTCTGAAAAGGTTTCTTGTGATCTTAATCTCTATTGTTTGTTAGTATTATTGGTGACTGCAGATTAGGGAGTGTGCCAAATTCCTATTTCAGAATCATATATATGGCACGTGCAATATAATAGAAAAATTCTATCCTTTTTTATATGTCTATTTGGCATTACCTTCACGACACCTTTGTATAGCAGTTTTGAAAATATTCTATGTCAGAGCTGGCAATACATGGAACAGTGAATTTATTTTATAATATTAGAAGAATTCACAGAATGTTTTGTTTACTCAAAATTAATAAATCAATTTTAAATCAATCTGTAATATGTACTCCAAAGTATTCAATCAATTAATATATCAAATCTCTGATAAATTGTCTTTTAAACTTCACGAAATTCATTAATGTCTTCAAGATTTTATTTCTTTGATGCCACACGATATACCCAAATATGAGTAATAATAATATATGTAAATATTACTTTCTCCCGAGTAGCATAAATCGCGAATATAACTATAGTGTATTACTTTATTGATAATATTATTTAATATAATATTCAATTTTTGATAATAAAGTGTTTATTTTGTAATCTATGAGATAAACTCACATTTCGTAATGTTATAATGTCATGTACAAAATAATACATTTTGCTTTTTCACTGGATTTTACAGACGCCCAGAGTGCGAGGATCACTGTCAAGATAGCTTGATTCATTTTTGTTTGTGGACTTCATGAAAACTGTTAATGTAGTCGCCTCGCTTTTTCAAGTATTGTATGTTTTGAAAGGAAAAATTACACTATTGTTCATTATTCATTATTCTTGCCATACTTTCGTTACTGCACCCTTCATGCCGACGCTAATACTCATTAAATGTTTATGGAAGTTAATATAGCTGATAGAATCAACAAGGCTAGCCAGAATCAATGAGTCGTCACGAAAGCTACCGAATTATTCAAGATATGTTGTCATTAATTTTAGAAATTGTGGGTAATGCTGCCGAAAATTTATTGGCAGCACATTTCTCAGTAGATGGTATTTGAAATCTGAAGAAGTGTGAGCAGTCATCAGCCCAAGAAAACAGAAATATTATTGCCGACTTGATAAAGATAGACATGATTACTTATCGCCGCTCATTCGTTTGCGGCTGCCAAGCAGAGCACAGAAGCAGGAGGCACATTAGACTCGCCTGGATTCCCTGGGGACAGAGGCGGAACGCAGGGACCCACCTTGATCCCCTTGTTCAATGGAGGCAGGCCTGTTAAGGAGGCGGGACATAGACATTGCACGATTCCTTCTTTGTAGCATTGTCAGAGTTGTATACAGGTACGTGGGCTATTTCCAGAGGTGCGTGTCTGTCGCCACAATATTTGAAAATGTCTTATTTCACCTCAGGGAAAGAGGTGTGACAGGAAAGTTTGTTGAAGATAGTCCTGCCCGCCCAGGTAAGAGAGGGCTGATACCCCGTACCAGCCCGACTTCCGCCCCCAGGACCGACCAAGGACCGACCGAAACCCCTGCCAGAGGCAGAGGAGCATGAGCTGCCAGCTCAGCCATAATTGTGCAACGGAGACGGAGGCGGAGCGCAGTCAAGGACATGACTTAACCTTCTACTGCCGGTTCATTCAGAGCCTTGTAACGCAAGCTAGCATGCCTTCAGGAAGATAGCCTGCGGCATAGCACACTGTTATGAGCGCCATGGGACCGCTTTCCTTACTTAGGGACGGCGGAACGGGACTCCATCCCCCCTGAAATTGCCAGTTACAAGGCAGGCCCTGAACTCACCTATTCCCGTCCTAGTGGACATCTAGTATAAACCATCACCAGTCAACCAGGGACGTTACAGTCTAGAAAGGTCAGCCCGCCCTTATGAAGTTCTGAATGAGCTGCCCATGAGATAGTTTTTCATATAGTACTTATAAATGTATACTGAAAGACATTAATTATCCATCAACTGACATTTTATTGTCTCATTGTCTGATTGTCCTTTCATTCCAGCACTTTCCTATTCCAGAAATTATAGTCCACTCATCCTGCCTTCAATTTGAAAGACAATTGATGAGAAAGAATGAGATGAAATATTTGTATTCATTCCAGTCAAGTTTTCAGGAATGATCACACTAAAAATGCGACTCCCTGACCTGTTACATGTTGCCTCACTCGCAATTTATCAGTTGGTTCAAATGCTTAAAATGTCAACATTTTGTGAATAAAGATTTGATCTGAAAATGACCAGTTATAATCTCACCACCAAATGGTCCGTGCTTTCAGAATATCACATTTTAAAAATGCGCGACTTCTACTACCGTTAAACAAAAATGCGAAATGTTTATCATCACATTTTTAAAAAGGGCGCGACTTCCTTATCTAATCCTTTCAGTTAAATTAATTGCAAATTTAAAATCGAAAATGGCATACTGATGATAATAATGAAATTATGATTTCCAATATGAGGAGTTATAACTCAATAGATTTGAGGGGAGGGATCATCGAAAATGCACACAAAACAGTCAGTAAAGGAAATAAGAATGACGATATTAATAAGCGAGAAATAAATAATTTTTAGCAATGCCTGCAATTTTTCGATCGTATCAACAAATCATTTTTGTCCACATCAATAATTAATCGAAAATAGTTCATGGATATTATTATTAATTAATTAAAAAATTTTATTCTAATAGCTGTGACAGGTGTATTTGTGGTTTTCCCAACACATATTTTATAGTGGGGGCCACAAATAAATTATTTTTTGTATTAAATTCCAAATTGATGTTTAAATTACAAACATGAAATATTTCATCTTTATTGTTCATTTTTTACTAATAACCTTTCCGCAGCCTCCAGAAATTATTATTAATGGAATATTATCCTGCCAAATGAAGTCACAGAATAATATCAAGCAGCACAAACACCTGTAAAACAACAGAATAAGAAATGCTAGGGCACCTAATATAATAATGAAAAATTTTAATTAATAATAAAAATAATATCGTGTGACATTACAAATAGTGGTCAGGCTTATGTTTCGAGATTCGACGACTGCTTTTGCTGCTGGGACCGACGGTTTAATGTGCTCATCCGAAATGGAAACACATCACGGGGAGCGGCTCCCGAGAAATATTTTTTCGCTCCGGGCCTTTTGATAAAGTTGTCTACTTCGACTTATCATTCCATTCCACAGTTTCTGTTCAAATTTCATTTCAGCAACATTTATTTTCACCTATAGCAGTGATTTTTGCGATCGTCTCTGTGTTCTGATTAAAAAAAATTTGAATCGCTTGTCATGTTTCAATTGATGTAAATGCACTAGATATGGCTCACAATTTTTCTAGTCGCCATGCTTAGCCGGTGAAACAATGAGTGAGATATAAAAGTGATTTGCTGAGCTCAGCGCGACTAGAAAAAGGGTGAGCCATATCTAGTGCATTTACATCAATTGAAACATGACAATTTACTTGATTCAAATTTTTAAATTGTAATCAGAACGCAGAGACATTCCTTAAAAAATCACTGCTTACCTTAGGTGAAAACCAAATGTTGTAGTGAAATTTGAACAGAAATTTCTGAATTCTGAATTCTATTATTGTGGAATGGAGTGGCCGTAGTCGAGTAGATTAGACGCTGGCTTTGTAATCCAAAGGCCCGGGCAAGATATTTTTCTCGGGCCACTCCCGTGTTTCGTGTTTCCATTTCGGATGAACACGTTAAGCCGTCGGTCCCGGCAGCCTAAAAAGCAGTCGTCAGGTCGTGTCAGAGGCCTGAAATTTCTGACACCAGACCTTAGCTAGCAATGTCACACGATATTATTATTTTTATTATTAATTAAAATTTTTCATTATTGTAATTAGGGTTCACCCTACATATTTCTTATTCTGTTATTTTATAATTTTAAGGCTCTGTTTGATGCTTGCTTAGTGCTATTCTGTGACTTACTGCTTCTCAATTCATTTGAGCAGGAATAATATATTCCATTAATAATAATTTCTCTGAAAGGAGAACAATTCTTCCAGAGGAGTTTATTAGTAAAAAATGAACAATAAAGATGAGATATTTCATGTTTGTGAATTTAAGTATCAATTTGAATTTATTGCAAAAAATAATTTATTTTTTTAGCCCCACTACATAAAATATGTGTTGGGAAACCACAAATACTTTACTTGTCACGGCTGTTAGAGTTATAAAATTTTTTTAATTAATTAATAATAATATCCATGAACTAATTTTCACATTGAATTATTGATAATGGACAAAAATAATTTATTGTCTGATCGAAAAATTGCAGGCATTGCTTAAAATATTTATTTCTCGCTTATTAATCATCATTCTTATTTCCTTTGCAATCGTATTTTGGTCTAAAATTGATGCATTTTCGATGGAATCCCTCCTCAAATCTATTGAGTTATAGCCAGAGAGCGACACATTGGCCCTATAACTTGCAACTCCTCATATTGGAAATCATAATTTTCATTATTATCATCGTATGCCATTTTTTCGAGACCATTTTGAGCGAATTTGCTTGAGTGGGTGAGGCCAGCATCATAACTTGGGATGCATTTTTCAAGGTCAAGGAGTCGCGCACATTTTTTAAAAATGTGATATTCTGAAAGCACATTTTAAGCACATTTTTTTGAGACCATTTCGAACGAATTTGCTTGAGTGGGTGGGGCCAGCATCATAACTTGGGATGCATTTTTCAAGGTCAAGGAGTCGCGCACATTTTTTAAAATGTGATATTCTGAAAGCACATTTTAAGCACATTTTTTTGAGACCATTTCGAGCGAATTTGCTTGAGTGGGTGGGGCCAGCATCATAACTTGGGATGCATTTTTCAAGGTCAAGCAGTCGCGCACATTTTTAAAAATGTTATATTCTGGAAGCACATTTTAAGCACATTTTTTTGAGACCATTTCGAACAAATTTGCTTGAGTGGGTGGGGCCAGCATCATAACTTGGGATGCATTTTTCAAGGTCAAGGAGTCGCGCACATTTTTTAAAATGTGATATTCTGAAAGCACATTTTAAGCACATTTTTTTGAGACCATTTCGAGCGAATTTGCTTGAGTGGGTGGGGCCAGCATCATACATACAAATATTTCATCTCAATTCTTTCTCATCAATTGTCTTTCAAATTAATGAGAGGCAAAGATTTAGGATGAGCGAGATATAATTTCTGGAATAAAGGAAAAGTGCTGGAATGAAAGGATACAATCAGACAATAGAACAATAAATAATCAGTTGATGGGATCTCGTATGAAATACTTTTTCAATTTATCTACATGGAAAGCTACATTTTTATAAGTACTCGTAGCGGAAAAAATATCTCATAGACTTCATCTGTTACTTTCTGCACGACTTCATAAGGGCCTGAATATTTTTTGACTAATTTCCTAGACTGTCCTTGACTGCGGTTGTCCGCCCTGGTTGACTGGTTGACTGGTTGACTGCGCTCTGGTCCGCCTCCGTAACTAGGTTGGGAATCAAGGTGAGTTCAGGGCCTGCCTCCGTAACTGGCTTAGTTTCAGGGGGATCAAGGTGGGTCCACACGTTCCGCCTCCGTCCCTAGGGGGAATCAAGGCGAGTCCCAATGGCACGCCTCCGTAACTGTGGTGCTAGCTCTGCCTGGAGCTATGCTCTGGTATGCTAACGCGGGTACAGAGGGCTCTGGGTGGACCGGCCGGTAGAGGTTAGTCATGTCCTTGACTGCGCCTCTACGGCCCTTCCTGCCTCCGTCTCTAGGGTTGCTGGTGCAGTAGGTTGCCTTATGGCTGTGTGGCTTGTACCGCGCGGCTTGTCGTGCTCCTCTGCATTGGCTCCGGCGGAAGTTTCGGTCCGGTGAGATGGTGGGCGGCTCCCTTGGTCGGTCCTGCGTCGAGAGTCGGAGCTGGTCGCGGGGCCGTCCGGGAGCCCCTCTCTTACCTAGTGAACGGGATTTCATCTTCTTTCCGAAACGCGTGCTCTGGTTCCTTCTGTCCTCTTTCCCTGGGGAGAGTAGACACTAGGAATGACTGTCCTGCACCAGGCTGGAGTGTGGGTCAGAAGAGATAAGACGTTTTTTCCAAGCCTCTTGACAGCTGAGGGGGAACGTCCGGGCTTGCGAAAGGTGACGATGATACGGACACGCACCTCTGGAATAGCCCACGTACCGCCGGAACTGGGCGCTGGAAGCCTGGCCTAGCCAGGGTCACCCCGGCTCCCAGGCCAATCTCCCGTTGACGCTGGCCGGGCGAGGTGGCAGTGGTAAGCCACAGGGGGAATCAAGGCAATGTCCTATGGTCCGCCTCCGTAACTAGGTTGGGAATCAAGGCGAGTTCAGGGCCTGCCTCCGTAACTGGCTTAGTTTCAGGGGGATCAAGGTGGGTCCACACGTTCCGCCTCTGTCCCTAGGGGGAATCAAGGCGAGTCCCAATGGCACGCCTCCGTAACTGTGGTGCTAGCTCTGCCTGGAGCTATGCTCTGGTATGCTAACGCGGGTACAGAGGGCTCTGGGTGGACCGGCCGGTAGAGGTTAGTCATGTCCTTGTCTTACATCAGGATCGTAAGCCATAACTAAATCTCCTGGTTCAAAAATACAATCTGTTCTATTCCTATCGTAATAGTATTTCTGTTTTTCTTGGGCTTCTGATAAGATTGATGGAATCTGTTCTCGCACTTCTTCAAGATTTTCTAATCTCGCGTCTAAATGATAAGTGACGTCATCAGTTTCAGAAACGATTTTCAAATCTAAAGGAGTAGTGGCTTCAAACCCGTGCAATAGGAAAAAGGGTGTATATTTCAAAGAGCATTGTTTTGAAGTATTGTAAGCTAATAGAATTTTCGGCAGCATTTGTACCCACAATTTCCTATTATCTGCTACGTAAGCTGTTAACATATCTTGAATAGTTCGGTTGGCTGTTTCGACTAGACCTTGACTTTGGTGATGACTCGATGATCCTAATATGTGATTGATTCCTAACTCAACCATAAGGCCATCGACTTTTTATTTACAAAATGTGTACCTCTATCTGATCGAATTTCTTTTGGGACGCCAAATCGGTATATTAACTTCCATAAGCATTTAATGGTATTATTAGCGTCGGCGTGTTTACAAGGTTCAGCTAAAATATAGCGAGTCGTTAGGTCAACGAAAGTAAGAATGTAGGAATAATGAATAATGAATAATGAATAATGAATTTTATTTTCCTTTCAAAACATACAATATAAAAACTTGAAGAAAAAAACAGGAAATAAGTCGACTACATTAACCAGTTTTCGTAGTCAACTTTTAAACAAAAATAATCAAAGTATTTATCTTGTTAATTTTTGAGTCCAGCAATATTTTAAAAACTCTCGCACTCTGTGACGTCTGTAAATCCAGTGAAAAAAAGCAAAAATATTACAGTATTACAGCATTACATGACATTATAGCATTACAGTATTAATTTATCTCATAGATTACTAAAATAAACACTTATTATCAAAGTGAATGTGTTAAATTAATGTTATCAATAAAATACAATACACTATAGTTATATTCGCGATTCCAATGCTTGCTTTCAGAGAAAGGAAACAATGTTCCACATGTATATTATTATTACTCATATTTGAAAGATTATGTCAGTGTGGCATCAAGAAAACTTAAATCTTGAAAAGACATTAGCCAATTTCGTGAAAGTTTTAAAAAAGATTTCAATTTATCAGAAGATTTTATTTCATATGGTAATTGATTGAAATACTTTGGAGCCACATATTGCAAAGATTGTTTAAAAATTGATTTATTAATTTTTGGTAAACGAAACATTCTTTGTGAAATTCTTCTAGTATTATAAAATAAATTCACTGTTCCAGTATTGCCAGCTCTGACATAGAATATTTTCAAAACTTTATATACAAAAAGATGTCGTAGAGGTAATGCTTTTAAATAGACATATAAAGGATAGGAGCTTTCTCTTCTAGTACTGTTGCACATTATACGTACTATATGATTCTGAGAAACTCTTATTTTCTCAAGGTGGCTTTTACAAGCACCTCCCCAACTAAGAATCCCATACTGCAGTCTGGAGTGTACTAGCGCAAAATACAACATTCTCAAGAGATTAAGGTCACAAAATTTTTCAAGAAGTAGAAAGTTCTCACTGATGATTTAATGCTCTTATGCAAATTTATGATATGGGAGTTCCAATTTAAGTTTTGATCAAAATTAACACCTAAGTATTTAAAATTAGTAGTTTTTTCTATAATTTCACATGAGCAATTATTTATTCTGTTACACTGCAAATCATGAAAAATCAAAGGTGATGGAAAATCAAAACTATTTGTTACACTAAAATTTACATATTTTGTTTTACTTATACTTATCTTCATTCTATTATTATTACACCATTTCCTTAGGCTCTTCAGATCCTCATTAACATTGGCCCATATATCTTCTACATTTGTGTGGGAGTAGAAGAGTGCTACATCATCCGCAAAAGCGCTTATATGGCCATTTAAGGGTGACTCAAGTAGATCATTGATAAAGATCAGGAATAGGGTGGCCGATAAGACCGACCCTTGAGGCACACCTGATCTGATAACTAGTGGTGAACTAAACTGATCATTAACTTTTACTTTTTGAATTCTGTTGGTAAGAAAACTGTTGAACCATTTGTTTACTATTCCTCTTATGCCCACTGCATCCAGTTTAATAATATTTCGTGGTCTACTAGGTCGAACGCGGTTTTGAAGTCGATGTAGAGCCCAGTTGATTTATTATTTTCATTAAAACTATTATATATTTTTTCAGTTACTGAAATTAGGGCATCCTCCGTTCCTATTCCTTTTCTGAAACCAAATTGGAACCGACTGAAAAAACCTATCCTATCAAGATACATAATCAGTCTGCTTCTCATAAGTTTTTCGAATATTTTTGAAAAAACAGATAATAAACTAATTGGTCGGATATTGTCAAGTTTTAATGAAGAATTTTTTTAAAAAATTGGAATCACTGTGCTTATTTTTAATTTATCAGGGAATATTCCATTTTGAAAACTTAAGTTAATTATATGAACTAATACAGGTGCTATTTGCTCAGCTATATTTTTAATGAGACAAGCTGCAATTTTATCATGTCCTGTTGATTTTTTATTTTTTAAACCTTTTATTACTGATAAGACCTCATCGACAGAAGTAGGATAAATAAACATGGATTGAGACAGATAACGGCTTTTACATTGCAGGTTTGGAAAAGATAATGATGGTGGAGGTGTAGTTTGATTTTGGCTACTCTGTACTTGAACTGAGATAAGCTGGCTGTTTATTGTCTCAGCTATCATTTTCGGGTCGTCCAAAATCGTTCCATCAATTAATTCAATCTTATCAACTGTTTTCTTACTTGTATTTCCTATTACACTATTAATAACTTTCCAACATTGTGAAGAGTCTCCATTACAATTATTAATTTTGCTAGAAAGAAAGTTATTTTTTGCTGTATCAATATCATTTTTTAATTTATCACAAAAGTTAATAAAATACAATTTAAAAGACTGATCGTAAGGACGCTTCTTCTTAATTGAATATAATTTTTTACGTTTCCTGATTCTGTTTAATAAATTTTGATTCATCCATGGACTAATGACTTTAGCTCTATTTATCCTACTCTGTTTATTAACAAATTTGCAATTATTCAAGACTTCTTCTAGCATATCAAAGAATTTTTCATAGCATAGCCCATTGAGCTTTCTAATGGACCAATGTAATCCATCATGATGCTTGAAAAAGGCTTAATATCGCACATAATGGGTGATAATAGACCGTGTGGCTTTGATGTAGGGGTTTTCCCCTCTTGACAATTTTTACATGATCTTACGTAATTCGCTATGCTTTCATACATATTTTCCCAATAATATTTTGATGATATTTTCTCATGAGTTTTATGTATGCCAGTATGTCCACCTGTTAAGGGATCATCATGGGATGTTTCAAGTATTTTATTGATAAGTGATCGAGGAACGAGAAGTTTCAATTTATTGGTATGCCCATCAAATTTCTTCAGATAGACAATGTCTTTTTCGATCGTGTATTTTCTCGCCTTTCTAATCGTAGCTGTATCGCTATGATCAGGGTTTCTTATCGCATCGTAAATCTTTCTTATATTATCATCGTTTTTCTGTAAACTCTTGATATCTATCTCTTCTATTTCGAATATATTGTAGTTTTCATCCTTTGTTAGGTCAGTTATATCTTTCTCAAGCGGGTATCTACTCAAAGCATCAGGAACGTGCATTTGGGCTCCTGGTTTATATTTCAAATCGAACGTGAACTCCGTTAATTTCATAAGTAATTTACTGACTCGAATACTGGGGTTTTTCCATGTTTTGTAGTATTGCAAACTAGCATGATCTGTGTAAATTGTAAACAATCGACCTATTAAATACTGCCTGAAATAATTTACACAATACACTATTGATAGAAGTTCAATTTCTCCTACTGCCCAATTTTCTTCATGTTTTGTAAGTTTTCTAGAAACAAAAGCTACTGGATGCAATTTTCCATCATCATCTGGCTGTGAAATTATGCCTCCTATTCCGACTCGAGAAGCATCTGTGTGTACTACTACCTCCTTATCATTATTACAATGATGAAGTACGGGTTGTGATAAAAGTTTGCTTTTAATTTCCGAGAATGCATTGTGCTGATCTTCTTCCCAAGTGATTGGTTTACTCTCATTATTTTTGCATATCAGATTTGTTAAGGGTCTTGCGATCATAGCGTAATTTTGAATGAATTTTCTGTAAATTCCACTAAGACCAAGAAATGCTCTTATATCTTTGACCGTTTTGGGTATAGGATATTTTTCAATTGCTTCCAAGTTTTCGGAAGTGGGTTGTATTCCTTCCTTTGAGACAGTGTGTCCAAGTACTTTGATTTTACGGTAGAAGAAATGACATTTAGATGTATTTAATTTCAACCCTACATCTTGCAATCGTTTGAAGGTTTTCTCGAGCTGTTGATATTGCTTATCAAATGATTCTCCATAGCTAATTATATCGTCTAAGTAAATCAAAACTCCTCTGTACAAATAATCATTGAATACTTGGTTGATTGCACGTTGGAAAGCATTCGGAGATGTTCTAAGACCAAAAGGTAGTCTTGTGAACGTGTACAGCCCTTTATGAGTTGCAAATGCTACATATTTTCGACAATCTTCGTGCAATGGTTGTTGGAAAAATGCTTGCCTGATATCAAGGGTGGAAAAATAATCCGAATTGTCAAGTGAATCAAAAATTGTTTGAAGAAGGGGAAGTGGGTATCTATCAGGTAATATTTTCTCGTTTAACATTTTATAGTCTACAACCAATCTGAATCCACCGTCTTTTTTAGTAACTAAAAATGCGGGAGAGGCATAATGACTTTGGGTTTCACAAACTATTCCTGCTTTTATCAATCACTCTACTTGTCTATCTATTTCTGTTCTTTGAGCAATAGGCAATCTGTACGGTGGCTTAGCAATAGGTGTGTAATCAGTAAGTTTGAACTTGTATTCGGGTAATTTCGCTTCCTCAAAATCAATTTCGTTTGTTGAAAATAGATGTTTGTATTTATTGATGAGCCTTTTCGCTTTGGAATCTTGTTCTGGTGTAAGATCCTTATTAATATCTATCTCACAACCTCCTCCATCAAATAGTACAGAGTCTACTAATGAAACGGATTCATCGTAATTGTAAACTTCTCCTTCAATTTCACCAATAACAGTTTCATGCAATAATCTTACATCCTGCCTTCCTAGATTTAATATTCTAATTTAACTTACATCTGTTTCAAAATCATCCTCATTCCAAAGTACATGCAATTTTTTTTATGTAATAACGATTCATTTGGAGTGAAATGGGATACTTTGAGCAATTTTTGTGTTAGATTGACTTTGACATTGGCGTCTTTTTGAGCGGGAATTATTGTTTCAAGAGCACATTTGACGAAATTTACGGGATTGTTTATGCATACTTCTTTTGTAATATTTGTTTCAGAATCATTGTGTAATCTATTTAATGTACAAATCCACTCTTTATCCATGTCTAAATTGACTATTCTACCATTATCGTTCATTGAAATTATGTTATTCTCATAATCTAATTTCATTTTATATTTGGAGAAGAAGGAATTTCCAACGATAATATCGGCCTGTAAGTCTTCAGAAATAACTAAATTCACTTCGAATTTTCTGTCATGTATTTGAATTTTACTCGTAATCATTCCTGTAATCGGTACAGATAAAGCAATACTACTATTTTTCAAATGTTTTAGATCATCGCTACTTAAAACAATTTTTTGAACTATGTTTACGTTCGTACCGGTGTCAATGGTAATTGATACATCTTTTCCTTTGAATTTGCCTTTAATAGTGAGTACTGGGACTTGAATTCTCCTATCATTAGTCAATGATCCATTAATTTCAAGTTCGTGCTTAGCATGCATTTCAGAAGACAATAGCTGTTTGAAGTTGGTTTCACTTTCTATTTCGCTAGAGCAATTGTTTTCACTTTCATTCGAGGATAACTGATCATTATTGGCATTGAGAAAAAATTTCCTAACAAATTGTTCATGTTTTATTGATACAGACGATATTAAATTACACGTATTTTCGTCTTCAATTGAATTTGGGAAATAATTATAAAATGGAAGTTCATCGCTTTGTTTTTCGTATCCGGATCCCAAGTTCGTATCCGATTTATCTAAGCTCAGAATCCTGTTTTCAAGTTTTTTGATAAGAAAAAACAATCATTTTTCCAGTGATTATTTCTCTTACAGTATGTACAGAATTTAGTCCTAGGAGTGTTCATTGGTGTCCTGTAATTGTCTGATGTTGGTTTTGTGTTCCTATCGCAATCATTGTAATTATTGTTCTGATTTGTATTGTGTGGGGAAAAGTTTCCGCTCCTATTTCCGAACTGTGTATTAGGATTGGGATTTTGTGATTGTCCTACATTTTTACTCAAATTTTTCACAGCGATACTCAGATCGTCCAATTTCTTTTCCAAAGTATCAACTACATTAATTCTTTGGACAGGCTGTTCGATTGAAGCATTATGAAATCCTAACTTTTTGTCAAGAAGGAAGCGAGATCTTTCATATTTGGCGAGATTTTTCTCCAAATCTTCAACTGATGCATTGTCCATGAAGGCAACATGTTGCAATGCTCCTATGTCTAGACCTCTCAAAACATATCCTACTATTCTTTTCTCTGACATTTGTGGCTCAAGTGTGTGACAAAGTTTTATGATATCTGCTGTGTATCTGTTGGTAATTTGTTTCTGTTTTCAAGTTTTTGTCTAGTAGTCTCTTCATGAACAGGGTCTACAAGTTTACTTTTCAGGTGGCCTATTGCATCTAGAAATGTCGCGTTTTCATTAAAATTGGAAATTACAGAAAAATAAGAAACAAAAATAGCGGATTTTGGATTATTGCTGCTATAAATAGCGGTAATTGAGGATTGAAAATGATGTACTCCATTCATTTCAATTCAAACGGTAATTTTGTCTCGTGAATTGGGCGCTTCTTAGAGAATTTGTGTGGTCCCAGTCTGAGCTACTGTGCGCCTTGAGCGACAGGCAAATTGTCAATACGCTACCGAGAATAAAAGGAGGTGATTCAATTTCTCACTTTGTGAATAAAATTTATAGATCATTCTTTCACGCGTAATACTCTATTTCTACATTTTGATATTCTCTAAAGGAATTTTAAGTTCGAATTTGTATCTCAATAAATTATCTGGAGCATATTTCGATTCTATGAGTTACTCGAGGGCGCAAGGGGCGCAAGATTGAAGGGCGCACCGGCCCACGGGCCGGTGGGCCTGCTTCAGTGACTTCAGTCTTCAGGTTAGATGTAACTTAGTAAAATGATAGTGAATGGGTGAATAATTGATAGAAATATTATAATTTTTCAGACATGTCAGCAAGAAGTAAGAACAGATGGATTGTCAACCTGAAAATGGCCGCAAGAGAGCTAGAAATAGCTTCAACAAAGCTAAGTAGAAGAGTAGATTCAGAAAAGTGTAATTGTAGAGAGAATTTGAAAAAAGAAAAGATAGCTGCAGCAAGCATTAATGCGGAAAGAGCAGTACATGAAACAGAGCTAATGGAAAATTATAAACAATCTAGTAGACGTTTGAAATCGTTAATACTCTTACTGCAGGGTAGAACTTGCCAAGATCAACAAATACAATTTCAAATTGAAGGAATTGTCAGACTCATAGACGCTGCCATGAAAAGCAGACATTTGCAAAGGATCAAGTCAATACTGGATAAACATGCCAAGTCTCTCTTAGCTTCGACAAATAATGTAAACGACACCATTTCAGAAGAAGAAAAGCATGCCAATGACGTTAAGACTCTTTTTGAAGACATTGCTAGGGAGGAAAATATAGATTACAAAGAAATTGCAGTGAAGCCAGTTAAAAGTTGCCTGTCACAAAGGTCAACGAAAGTTGCATCAAAACCCGATGGAAGCGCCCATGGAGATATAATGAATGCCTGAAGTCAGGTAAATTGGATCGGAATATGCACTTTTGAAACCAAAAGTAGAATACTTTTGAGTACATAAGAGATATTTAGACTGAATAAAATTTTAGAACGAATTCATCAGCAATAATATATTAATTACCGTACCGTACTGTACCTACTCATAGCTTCTCATGTTCCTTATTTGCTCATAGTTTTTCATGTTTATTTCATACAAAAAAGATAGACATTTGAAATTGGATTTTGGTAGTTTTTCACATCAGCTACTTTTTATTGAAAATGGATTATTCGATTATATTGAAGTTTTGAAAATTTCCGTATACTGTAGTTATATCCATGAATTGCATTCGAGCGTAAGAGCGAAATGCATTCTTATTTCAAAGCTGGAAGTGTGGGTTTCAATCCTTATACCAAACAAGCAAGACACAATGAACAAGAACTGATAATTTAAATGAAACAAATAGTTATCAAACCTAATTTATTTACAATAATCAAGTCATGTTAAAAATGATAATATAAAGCTATCGACGATATCTGTACCGCTTGAAGTGGAACCAAAGTTGAAAAATGTTGTTATGGAATTGACATCTAAATCCTCTCTTATAAGAATACTCCCATTCCCTATTGACAATCTTGAAAGCAATGTCCTCGTAAGGTGGTCCAGCATGGAATCTTAGTATTGCGAAGTCATGGTTGTCTGGACATGCAGTCTGAAACAAACAAGAAAATATAATTATTGAAAAACAGATGTTTTTAAATAAAACTGTTGAGCAAGAATATATATAGAGTGGCGCAAAAAGCATGAATTTGAGTAGCGTAGTCCAGAGTAAGAGAGCTGCCAGTGACCAGCACCCAGCTTTAGTAGGAATTGCGCAGTGGAGCATCGTGTGTTCGCTGTAGAACAGTATTTCAAATCTGTCATTACTGTTCAACGAAACATTGGTAATAGAAAAAATTTTGTAGGATTATAATGAAAAAACTTATGAAGGTTCAACAACCATGCGTTCTTTTTGCGCCACTGTGTATAATTAAAAAAATCCAAAAGAGGGATGTTAGAGTTCAGTTAGAGGTCATCATTCAAAATTCTCTGTTGTGTTTTTCTTTCTGAGTGGAAATTTTATTGAGTATTGAAAAAAGACATAGCCTGAATTTGGACATTTTTATCAAAATTTGAACAGAAGAGATTTTGAGCTAATGCCTGTTTTCACGTTCATCCAATTGTATTTTTTCAATGAAATGAATAAATAATATGTTAGAGTTCTGTTCAGGAGACATTCGACACTACTACTCTATTCACAACCTATCCAGCTGGGATTTACGATTTATTATTCTAAATCAATATTGAAAATCATGGAATTGTAATCTTGATCAGAACCTCCATCTTAAAGGCTGAGGCCGCACTGCCGGTGGGTAGAGCCTGGAGGGTGGAGGGTAGTTGGTAAATCTATAGAACATACACACCATCAACAGTAATACATCGTATGAATGGTATGTGTTCAGCCGCCATCTTTAAATTCTTAAATATGGACAACATAACCTCAAAAAACAGAATGACGTCATACCAGTCATACGATGTATTACAGTGGATGATGTGTATGTTCTATAGATTTACCAACTACCCTCCACCCTCCAGGCTCTACCCACCGGCAGTGTGGCCTTAGCCATAGAGCTGCAAAATCAAATTGAGAAAAGTGGCGGTGAAGGTACGGATTGCTTTCCTGTTACCTACTACAAGATGATACAAAATTTCATCAGTAAACATTCAAACGCTTAAATTGAATTAAATGCCAAACATTTTTCGATTTCAAAATAAAATATTTTGCTCATTGTTTTGTTTCATTACATCTTTGGCGGGGAAATGTGAGTGGTGCTTGCCTTCATTTTTATGCATGCCTTTATAAAAATTATTACTATATATCTATCCTAGATGGCCGCGAATAGCACAAAATATCAGTTAGAAAATATCTTGAAAAGTTGAAGGAAAAAGAATCTCATATTGATTAGATTTGCTTTCTTGAATATTCAGGGAATCTCAAGAAAACTTGACTTACTCAAGGACTTTTGCTTGAGGAGTTATGGCTTTGATTTTGTCTGTGTGTCTGAACACTGGCTGAAAAACTCAGGCAAGGATCAGTGTGTCTTTCCAGGTTATAAATTGGCAGCTTTTTATGCTAGAGAGAAAAGAGATCATGTAGGTACACTGATTTTCTGTGCTGATCATATAGCTTGTCAGCAAATGGACCTGTCTCAATTCTGTATAGAGAGGCACATAGAGGCTTGTGCGTGCAGTGCGTGTGCAGTCACACAAGGTGATAGTAGTCTCCCTGTATCATACTCCTGACAGTGATGCTAGCCTGTTCTTAGAGAAGCTGGAGGAAATACTGTGCTATCTCTCGGGGTGTAGCAGGTATAGGATTGTTATTGGAGGTGATGTGAATGCTCATTTTGATGTTCTAAAGGATCAAAAATCGTCTAGGGATTTCATCAATCTACTTCGTCAGTTTGACTTTCAAGGCCCACTTGTCACATGGCATGTCTTGACAATGTCTTCTCCAATGCAAGGATGATGTCATGTTTTCATGATTCATGTTTTCGGACCATGATGCTGTGAAATTTGAACTGCGGAGTTCAGAGGAGTTATCTGAACCAGTTGCAAATATTAAGTACTCAGTAAAAGCTTTTAGGTGTCTTTCAGCTGGCAATATTGAACATTTTAAATACTGCTTATCAGTGATTGACTGGAATTTTGAGTTAGGTCTTTCTGATGTGTCTGATGTGGGCTCTGGTCTTTGCTTTCCTTCTTCTGCAGTTTTTCACAAGTTCTTCAATACTCTTTTATGTTATTTTAATGTTACATGTCCTAAAAAGCTTTCAAGACTTGATTCTGTCACTCTTCATAGGTCACAGAAAAGTAAGAACTCATGGTTTACAATGGAGCTTGCTTCAATGCATCTTGATGTTATGTCAGCATATGATGCTTATAAGGTCTTGGGTACTGAGCAGTCTGATTATGAGTATAGGGTCAAGAGGAAGAGGTACAGAGAGGCAATCAGAGTGGCAAAATTGAACTACAACCGCAGTGTCATTGACAACTCATCAAATAAATGCAAAGCAGCTTGGTCAATCATAAACAAACTGAGACCTGGAAAAAGTAGACAGAACTCAGCTCCAATTCAGCCGGATACTTTTGCTCATTTTTTCACACACTGCGCGAGTGAGATAAGAAAGAGAATTGAGCAGAATGACACCTCATTTATGGAGTTATTGGTGAATTGCCCTGTCTCCAGTGCAAGCTTCAATTGGAAGTTCATCACTCCTGAGGATGTGAGTAGAGTAATAAGGAATCTGAAACAGTCAAGATCCAGGGACATAGATGATTTATCCAACTCTCTTATGAAGTGGAACTACAATAGGGAGAGGAAGTTTAGTTTGGAAGAGGGATAGGTTTTAGGGATAGGTTTAGTTTTGAAATAGGGATAGGAAGAGGGAGTTTGTGTGGGGGACATTCTGTGACCTGAGCAGAGCGTTTGATTGTGTCAGTCACAAAATAATGCTTGAAAAGCTCACACTGCGCGAGTGAGATAAGAAAGAGAATTGAGCAGAATGACACCTCATTTATGGAGTTATTGGTGAATTGCCCTGTCTCCAGTGCAAGCTTCAATTGGAAGTTCATCACTCCTGAGGATGTGAGTAGAATAATAAGGAATCTGAAACAGTCAAGATCCAGGGACATAGATAATTTATCCAACTCTCTTATGAAGGAAATTGGTGAGTAGGTTGCATACCCATTGTCAGCCTGCATTAATGCCTGCTTGAGGGAAGGAGACTTTCCAGATTTTCTTAAGGTCTCCAAAGTTAGTCCAATTTTCAAGAAAGGAGACAGAAAGAATCCAGCTGACTACAGGCATCTCTCATCCCTGACCTGGCTGAGGTCTTTGAGTCCATTATCGCTGAGCAGTTAAGTTATTTCCTTGAAAAATGGTATTCTCACAAATTCTCAATTTGGTTTTTGTAAAGGTAGATCAACAGCCAATGCCATTGATGCTCTTATTACAGACATAATCCGTGCATTTGAGAAGAGGGAGTTTGTGTGGGGGACATTCTGTGACCTGAGCAGAGCGTTTGATTGTGTCAGTCACAAAATAATGCTTGAAAAGTTGAATGGTGGAGGTTGATGGCAGAAGGTTGAGTGTTGAGTGTGGAGTTCCTCAAGGTTCTATATTGCGGCCCCTGCTCTTCCTGATAGCTATAAATGACCTGCCTTATAATGTAGATGCCAACTCATAATTATATTTATGCAGATGACACAACCTCAATTAATACTGGTCTATTAATTGGCAAGGACCAATAATGCAACTGTGCGTGTATCAGAATGGTTTGCAGCTAATGGATTTCTTCTGAATCAAGCCAAGACACAGAGGGTTATCTTCAGTTTAAGACCTTACATAGATGACACTATGGTTACTGATAGGGCCAAGTTTCTGGGATTGACTGTGGATAAGGATTTGTCATGGGCTCCTCACATCAACTCTGTTTTGGATAGGTTGTCTCGAGTTAATTTCCTCTTATTGCGTTTGATGTCTTGCATACCATTGGAATATGTAAAATCCTCATACTTCGCATTGTTCCAATCAGTCCTAGGTTACGGTCTGATGTTCTGGGGAAATGCCTCCAAGATTGAAGAGGTATTAATAATGCAGAAAAGAGCAATTAGAATAATGAGTAGAGCTGATAGAATTGCCCATTGTAAGCCACTTTTTATTAACTGGGCATTCTCACAGTTGTAAATCTCTATGTTCAGAGATAAAGTCCAGAGCAAACATCCATGAAATTGGAACAAGGCACAGGCATGACATTGATGTTCCATTTGTCCGTCTAGAGGAATTGAGGTCAAGTCATCTCATTATGGGAATATGTTTATTTAATAAATTGCCGCTTAATTTCAGGAATATGGGCCATGGTGAGTTCAGAAATGTTTTATATAGCTGGCTCTGCTTGAATCCATTTTATAAAGTTGACGTGTTTCTCCAGCTGCCAGAGCCCATCATTTTCCTGCAATGCTCAACAACTACTGGAACCATTTAGACAAGACTTCCCCTGATTAATTTATTATTGACTTGAACTATGTTGTATTTTTGACGTGAGTCTATGCACCTGTGTGCCCTTGGCTCAAGATTTATATCTATCTATCTATCTATCTATCTATCTATCTATCTATCTATCTATCTATCCATAGAATGGAATAAAACAAAGGTCATATTTTCAAGGTGACTAGTCAGCCACGAAAACATGGTCCTGCACCAAAATAAAAGTTATAGTCGACCACAGATCATTGAAATTACCAAGGGTCACGGGATTGCTGAACCCTGTTGCCACTGTTGTCCACCCTCACCCAAACAAAACATCACTCCTTCTCTCTCACACACACTCTCTTAATAGCTACCCCTAAGTACAGAGCGGCATCACCGGAGGGAGAAACAGGGAGTGGTGTCAGAAGAATTACAAGTCCTTGACCATTCCAATGATCTGTGGACGACTATAGAACTGACATTTCAATGTGCATAATTTCATAATGGAATGATTCTACAACATCGATAACATTTTATAATTATAATTATTTATATATAATTTTAATTATATTAATTATAATTATTTATAATTAAAAATTATAAATTTGATCTCAAATTGTAGGAAACAATTTGTCCTACTATTAAGATCAGAAAGAAACTCTCTGGCAAGATGGGAAAATGGCTCAAGGTCGGTCAATATTGGTTCAAAAATTATAAATTTGATCTCAAATTGTAGTCAAATTTTTAACTTATAAAATGCTCAAAATGACAAGAGTTAAAAACAGCAAATTCTTAATTAAGGAAATATAAGCATTAATTTCATCCGAATTTCATTGACTAAACTGAATGAATTTATATTTTTCTTTACAAATAAAAAGCACTCTTATGTGTATAGATTCAGCTGTCATCACTTTCAACAAGATGGATAACAATTAATTATCAATCCACCCAGTCCTTACCAAAACCCAGTCCTATTGTCTGTCCAAGCAAAGAAACTCTCTGGCAAGATGGGAAAATGACTCAAGGTCGGTCAATTTTGGTTCAAAAATTATAAATTTGATCTCAAATTGTAGGAAACAATTTGTCCTACTATTAAGATCACATTTATGATTCTTGAACGAATATTGACCAAGCTGGAGTCATTTTCCCATCTTGCCAGAGGGTCTTCTTTGCTTGGAAATACTATAAGAGCTCACTTCTGCAGCAACAAAACCCCACGTTACTAACTGACCAGGGAAAAGCCCCATAAGTTTCACATTTTGTGGTGGAAATTTGCGGATTAAGACTAAAAACCGGCTCCTGAGTCTCATCATTATTGAGGGACAGTGTATTAGCACCAGACCACTGGGAAGCACTATTGTACAGTCCTATAACAACCAACTTGGCAGACTCAATACTCTTATGATCAACAAAAATATATTTATTATCAGCAAACAGTTAAACGTTACCATTCACTGAGTAATAAAGGTAATTTATTGAGATAAGGAAGAGAAAAGGTCTCAGAACTGACTCCATAGATAGTGTAAAGGAGCAGAATTAGACAATTTACCATTCCAGTCCACTACCTGGAACCTATTACTAAGGTAATATTTCATAGAATAAAAAGCACTGAGCTAGAACGAGTAGATTATTGATTTCAAAATACTCATAAAGCTGGACAAAGTTTTTGGCAAATACTGGAATAAGAGAAATGAGTCTACAATTACATACACTGTCTACAGGACCCTTTTTGTGGACATGAACCTTGAGCTCGTTTGGGAAGACACTATACAACCATGAATGAGGCAAGCAAGTTTTAGGCACAGAGAAACAATTATTTGTTTTAGAAAAGTAACACTCATACCATAAATATATATTTCGCCTTTGATGGGCTGAATCGATTCATGTTATTTTATCATGAAATATTCATGCTATTTACTTACCAAGAAATACTCGGGAGTAGCATTCTTGTCAATAAGATCTGGGTAGAAGATGTTGAATTTATATCCCTGCACGATCTTTGGTGGAGGATTGTCCATATCATAATGAGTTTGATTGTATTTGTTCCATTCGAATCCAGTGTGTACTCTGCAAAAATGAACGTATATAAATTCCAATAGTATATTTTATTATAGTTTAAATAGTTGTTATGTAAAATGAGAATGGATAATGTGTGAGTTGAAAGTGATCATTGAAGTGATAGATTACTAAATTACCCCATTACTAAATACTACTACTGCGGTCGCTTCGCAAACTGATCTCATTGTAACATCAGACTCTAGTGTAATTTTATCAGCTGATAAGAGCGTGAATAATGAACTCTTTGGTGATGCTTCTGTTTGCAAGTTTGTTAATTTAGATAAAATAGATGTAATTAACAAGAAATTGAAGGAAGATATTGAGAGCTTATCTGAACGAATTAGGACTATGTCGATTTCAATTGGAGCCTTGGAGGCAGATAATCAGGCTTTAAGAAATGATGTATTTAATGAGAAAAATGAAACGAATAGATTTAGAATTCTCTATGATGAATTGCTCTGTAAATCAATAGTGTGTAATCAAACAACCTTTCAAGCTAAAAATTTAGAGAGTGGAGGCCAAGTAACAGGTCACAATTCTATTTTGGATCACAATTATTGTCAAGAAGATGATTGTCGTAGTATACCTAATTTGTCCCAACTAAAGTACAAGAGTTTCAAAAAGAGAGTTAAACTTTTCATGGATAGTCAAGGAAGGAGTGTAGTTGATATTATGATGCATAAAAAGGGTGATAATTGTAATGTTATGGGTACTATTAAGCCTGGAGCTTGTTTCATCGATGTGACAAGAGAGTGTGTGAAGGAATGCTCTGATTTAGGTTCTCAAGATGCAGCCGTATTTCTGGTTGGGGGAAATGACATCGCAAAAAATGAAGCCAAATCATTCATAGCAGCACTGCATAGGAAACTTTTAGAAATGAGGCATACAAGAGTATTTGTATTCGATATTCCTCATAGACACGATCTCCCCAGCTGGTCATGTGTAAATAAATCTGTGGCTTGGGCTAATGATAAGCTGCGTAAAATTTGTAAGAATTTTAGCAATGTGACAGTTTTAGAGTTGAGTGGGCTCGGAAAACGTTTCCATACACGTCATGGTCACTATTTAAATATAAGCTAGGAAAACACTACATTGCAGCAAAAATATTGAATGAGCTATTTAAAGAGGTAAATACTGTTACAAGTGAGGCTATATCATTAAAAAACTAGAATATTTAGCTTATATTGGTGCTAATCAATGTCGGCTAGACTTAATGAGTGATGAGGTAATATTTGCACAACCACGAGTCCTTTCTTCAGTGGACACAATATCTTTACCTAATACGACTACAACTAAAAATTCAGCATTCAAGGTAGGCTATCTCAATATTCAGAGTTTGAGTGGAAAGCAAGTTGTTCTCAATGAGTTTGCCAATGACAAGAAGTTTGACGTATTATGTATATGTGAGCATTGGTGCAGAAAAGATGAAATTTCTCTTAATATTTTAGATGACTTCGTACTTGTAAATAGTTTTTGTAGAGAGCAGCACATCCATGGTGGTATAGCAATTTATGTAAATAAATCTTCAATGAATGAAAGTAGATCACTTAATCTTGATTTTTTATCTAGCGAGATGCATTTTGAGGCTACTGGTGTTTATTTCGAAAATTTTAAAATTATTATAGTATCTCTTTACAAGTCAACCTAATGGTGATCCACAGATATTTTTAGATAGAGTAGAGGACTTGTTAATTACATTTCAAAATTCTCAGTGGAGAAAGTACAGAGTAGTAGTTGGTGGTGACGTAAATTCACCTTTTGATGTAACAAAGGAAACACGTTACACTAGGGAATTGAAAAATCTGCTGCGACAATTCAATCATAGCTTAATGAATTACAAGCCAACTCGAGAGTCGTCCTGTTTAGACAATGTATTCACGAATATCAATAGAGATGACATAATTACCGATGTAGCCTTGTTTCCCTTCTCAGATCATGATTCAGTATGGTTAGAAACAAATAGACAAGATTGCAATAAGCAGAATCGTAGCTATGTAGAGTCAAAAGTAGTTATCACAAGGCCAATGGATGAGGAGAAACTAGCTAATTTGAAAAATTCACTTTTTAATTATGATTGGAAAGGGTTTTTTAGTAATAATCATCAATGTACTGCTAATTTATTGTTTGACAAATTTTTCTCTACTTTTATTAATATCTTTGAAACCACCATTCCTAAACGAACGTGTAGAGTGAATCCCAATAAAAATATAGCTAAGAAGCATAATAAAGAAAATAGGACGTGGTACTCCCCTCAACTGGCTGAGATGAAAAATTATTAAAATTTTTGTCTTGAATTATATAGACTGAATAAAACAGATGTGTTGAGATTGAATTATTTGAGGGCCAGAAGTAATTACAAATACGCAATAAACAGGGCTAAGAGAGAATATAATTTGTTTAGTATCGAGTCATCTAGAAATAAATGTAAGAAAGCATGGAGTGTTATTAATTCAGTTACAAAATGTGAACAAAAAGAACGCTTCTTAATTTCACCAAATGAATTTAATAATTTCTGTGTTCAGTCTGTATGTGATATTCGTGATAGCATTGTAAGGCCTTGTGAGACTGTGTCTGAAATTTTGAATCAATGTGCCATAAATTGTAGACAGAGGGGAAAATTATTATTTAAAGATGTAAAATTGGAGACGATATTAGAAATTGTAAATAATTTAAACCCCTCTGACAGTGTAGATATCTATGATATTTCAAGTAACTTACTGAAAAAGATCATTGTTCCTATAATAGTTCCTCTGACATATTGCATCAACAAATGTTTGCGGGAGGGTGTATTTCCTGATGTACTCAAGTTATCCAGGGTTGTGCCTATTTATAAAAAAGGGGGAAAAGATTGTCCTTCAAGTTATCGTCCGATATCCCTAACGCCCATTCTGTCTAAAGTATTAGAGTCAGTTATTCACCTGCAGCTTTGTGATTTTTTGAAAAATCATGATATACTCTCTAATGAACAATTTGGTTTTAGAAAGGGTCGATCGACTGTTCATGCGGTGGATACAATGATAAGGAGGGTGCTCCAGGCTTATGAGGAAAGAAATTTTGCACAGGCTACTTTGTGCGACCTCAGTCGAGCATTTGACTGTGTGGAGCATGATACACTACTTGATAAGCTGGTCTTTTATGGGATTGTTGAGAGTAAAGATTATAATATTTTTCATTCATTCCTCAAAAACCGAAAGCAGATAGTATGCATAGGGAAAGAAAAATCAGAAATACTTGAAATAAAGTATGGGGTACCGCAGGGCTCAGTTTTGGGACCATTGTTATTCAATCTTATGATTAATGATTTACTATCATATATGAGTGCTCATACGATCCTATATGCTGATGATACAACTTTCTTCAATGTCAGTTCAGATTTTAATGTCCTTAAAACTTTGACCAAATACAGCATACATCAAGCTTCCATCTGGTTTCGAGCAAATGGGTTTCTGCTCAATGAAGATAAAACTCAGCAAAATATATTTTCCTCCACCTACTATCTAAAGTCGCATTTCACTCCCCGGAATCGAATACTAAAGCTCTTCATTCTCTCCCTCGGGAGAAAAAGAAGATTGAAATTCCCTAGGGAATAAAGTAACCCCATTTAAATAACATGGGGAGCATCTCTATGATATTTTGTGTCTACATTTGGAACTTAGGCGTGAACTGTAGAACAGTAAACAGTACAGAGTGCACAGTTTGGAAGAAAGGTTGGTTACGCTGATATTTTGAAGGAATATTTATAAAACAATGGATCATGATGGAAGAAAGTTAAATACTTGTATATTATTCATAAATTTATAGAAATGTAAAAATGTATACATATGGAAGTATAGTACCAAAGTAGAAACAATCTTCATGATTTAAAAGCTAGAATTCTCGATCACTATCGAATATCGACTATCGAATCGATTAGAATTAGAATCGAATTCAATGATTCGTTCCTACAATGGTTTATTGTACTTTGAGATCTTTGTGTTATAATTTAAGTTTATTATTATATTAGTGTGTTTATCGTTTTAATTTCGACTAATTATCAATAGTCCACTGTCATATTATACTGGAACAATGATGAAAGAATGTCTTTGTTGAATTAGACTTTTGGTTTTGAGGTTTGGAAGTATAGTTAACCTCAACTTATATGGTAGTTGAGGTCAGTAAAATCGTTAGTTTTGAAGTTTTTCAATTGGAAACCGGACTTTTCAACATAAATTTAAACAAATATCCTCCATTAGATAGCCTTTATTATGTTGTATGAAATGTATCAACACGAAATATTATGTTATGTGGATTTTAATTGTCCTAATGAACAGGTTTTCACGATCGGTTACTGTTGTGTTGTGGACGAAATAGGCCTTCAAACATTGTACTGTCTCTGAAAGTTGAATTTACAATTTAACATTTGTAATATACGGTATGTACTTGCTGGAAGCTAGTAGCCTGATACCTGTTAGAAATAAATAAATTTTATTGATGCTCTTGTTTTCTTTATTTTTGTAGCTTATAGATTAAAAGATTGTTTTCACTACTTTTATACATGTCTAATGTAACGTTAATTAAAATAAAGTCTATTATAGTAAATTTGAAATGATTCAGTTGATTGCTTGAATATCTTCTTCTTTTTATTAGGCTTTAGTTCTACATATTAGCCTAATCAAAAATTGAAATAGAAGTTTCATTGCTCAATCTAGTTTCTCATAACTTTTTTTATTATCAGTATCATTACTTAAAAACTGGAAGCAATATCAACTTATTTGCTTCCCTTTTATTGTTACTGTATAAGTTAACTTGCCAGTCATTCCATTCATCATTCTTTTATTTCACCAGTTTTGTTTAGTTTGTAGTTACAAAAATTATAAATTGGGAAGTAGCAGCTACCTACCGTACTTCCTAGTTTTGAGATTTCAGATTGAACCAAGCTGGATTCATTTTACAGCTTATTTCTTTTATATGAATATACTTGCCGAGTTTAATAAAGATCGGTTAAAAGAATTTGAAGATGAAATTTTTTTGTAAAAAATGCAGAAAGGCGGATATCTGGTGAACAAATCGCTTTTTTAAAGAAGATTAATCATGATTTTTTCTTTATTTTGAGCCATAGAATGTATTCCCAGAGTTTGGCACTTTAATTTTGGGACACTCTATATATTCCTATCAATAGCTAATTAATGTAGGTGGAGGAAAAATGTTGTGTGCATCACGGGACTAAAGTACTTTTTCTCCCTCAGGGAAATTGTCGCCCTCGGCTACGCCTCGGGCAACAACAGTTTCCCCTCAGGGAGAAAAAGTTGCCCTTTAGTCCCTAGATGCACAAATAACTATTGCTTTGAGAGATACACCAGATGACAATATGGGTAGTGTGAAGTTTTTGGGCATAATGATAGATGGTAAATTATCATGGAAACCTCACATCAACTACATTAGTTCTAAACTGTCTAGAGTGGTATACTTATTGAGATATTTGAAGAATTATGTTCCCACGCCCTATGTAAGGTCAGCATACTTTGCTTTTTTTCAAAGTATTTTATCCTACGGTATTTTATTGTGGGGTAATAGTGCACATATTGTAGACCTATTGATACTCCAGAAGAAAGTTATTAGGATAATATCAAATTCGGATAGGTTAGCTCACTGTAAACCCTTATTTGTAGAACTGAAAATCCTTACCCTTATTAATCTTTACATTTTCACAGTTCTGTTATATACAAAGAAAAATCTTTTAGAGCACCGCCTTAGAAGTGAAATACACTCCCACCATACCAGAGGAAATAGGTATATTGACATTCCCTTTAGCAGGCTATCTAAGGCAAAGAATAGTTATATCATAGTTGGCATTACTTTATTTAACAGACTACCACAGGCATGGATGGAAGCCCCATATAACTTATTCAGACAAAAACTGTATTCTTGGCTAGTCACAAATCCTTGTTACTCCATCAACGAGTTTATCGATCACCAAATTTTTTAAGTAGCCTATATAGCCAGGCAATAATATCAATTTAAATTAAATTTATGGTCTCTCACCAGTAGCTTAAGCTTATGTAAGTTATATGTATTACAGTATTACAATTATTTTATTGTATAACTTGACTTATTGTATGTACGGATGAAAACATGAATGTATTGTTTGATTTTAAATTTCACTGTTGCGGTTGATGAAAATTCAATTATTGTTTGACGTTGCCCATAACATGTTATTTGTTTCTCGGCAATAAAATCATATTTATTTATTTCATTTTTATTTTATTTATTTTAAAAGAGTATTACCCAAAGTAACAGGGAACGTGAAGAATGCATAATGGGGAGCTGAATGAATGAATGCTAGATGAATGTATTATTTTGTTCTAATAAAGCACGATCCCTTCACTTCATTAAAAATCTTACAATTATAATTGCGTACCCTACACGCTACGACTGTACCAACTTGATTTATTGATTGTCTTTATTGACAGCGAAGTTATGACTCTTGGTTCTCTCTACTACACTATCTATTACTGATAACTTTGTAGGGAACGAAAATGATAAAATGTTGAAAGTAGAGCGCACCTGTTGAAGTATCTGGGTTTTCTAGGCCGATACTTGTCCGACCAGAGGTAGACATGGGTGTCGAGCGCCGACTCCACCGAGAACTCGGCCTCGTCGGCCCCCATTCCTTTGCGCGCCTCGCGCTGCAACGCCTGCTCCTCGGCCGCCCCCGGCCCCACTCCGCCGCTGCTGCCCCCCGGCACTGCCCCCGCTGCTGCAGCCCCTCCACCACCACCCTGCACCTGGAGGCGGGCGAACGCCAGCCGCTTCTCGTCGTCCTCCTCGCTGGTCAGGATGGTGCCCGGCTCCAGCTGTGACTGCGACAAGTAGCTCGGACTGTACTGGCCCGAGTTGTAGTCGGCAAAGCTCTCGTTCAACATCGCAAATGCCACTTGCTCCTCGTCAACCCTAAAAATTTACACAATATTACTTATACGATTCAATTCATGAATGATCATATTTACAATTTATAATATCATCCAATATTTCTTCAAAAGATGACCGAGTTATAGTGTTTAAAAGAAGTGATATATTTTTGAGAGAAATGAAAATTTGACACGTCTCAGTTCTTGATTCTTTATAACTTCCGCCTGATGTTTTGGAAATGTGTATTCGAAATTCCTCTGGGGATAATAAGAAACTTTGGACCCGCATATTTCTATAAAACACGCACTGCTTTCAAAATAGGAACATCAGAAAAATCCTGATTGATCCAATTGAATGAATCAATGGTTCTAGAATATGTTCTTTTCTCATCAGTAAGGAAAATCTAGCAAGTATTTTCACATTAACAATTGTAAGGACTGGTATTTCAGCTCATTATATGACTGTATTGTTAATGTAGTTCTGGTATTTCAATAATAAGACACCCGATAGATTCAAGTATTTGAAATTCATAAGAATCCTTAAACCTCTCAAATGAACCAAAAATTTTGTCTCGCCTCTCAAAATGAGCAGTTTTGTTCGAAGCAAGTTGAATAGACTATTGCATTTAAAAAAATACTGTAGTGTATATGTAAAAAACAGTTACAACAAAAACAACATTTATAGAACAAATTTGTAGCCTTTGAAGGAAAATAATTCATTTCACAAAAGGATACATTTTGTAAAATGCTCTAGTAA
>CM029546.1:26124198-26257073 GCA_017141385.1 Sogatella furcifera
TTGGCCGCCATCTTGAATTACAAAAAATGCTCAACTTTTACAGTTTGGCATCCCTCGGTTTCGGAATCTACACATCAAAATCTATCATAATCGATCAAAAAATCAACGACATACCACAAAAAAAGGTTACCCCCATTGGCACCCAGACTATTGGGGAAACTTTTATGTACGGTACCGTATATTTCAGAAGCGTTCGAAGTGACTGAAATACCAAACTATATGTGAAATTAACCGAGACATCGAATGGAAATGGTTTCAGAGTTGCAAAGATATTAGTTTTCGTATAAACACGACAAAATCTTGAAAATGAGGTGCTTTTTCAAGCACCTTAAAAATATAGGTCTACTCGAGATTGCATTTTGAAACACGTCTCAGACGATTCCTCAGTAGGCAATTCTACATAATGTCTTATCTCAATGGCTCAGCAGCCCAAGAAAGGCCTAGGCCTACCAGCTGGTTACCAGTTTCATATTCACTCCACTATACAGCCCGTCTAAGCAAGCACCCCGGCAAAACGACCCAGCCCGGCCACACCGGCCCAAAAGCCATAAATTCTCAATCAGAAATCACAGTCACCGAAAAAACACTGACCGATCTGAAGCCGGGGCCCACCCCGCCAGAATACCCTCCCGGCCGAATAGATCATACAGTAAATTAATAATCATCAACAAGATAGACGTAACGTGTGGTTAGCACGTTGATCCTCTCAATCATAAGCCAGTCTCCGCAACCAATTGGCGGCGCAGAACACCTCTGAATAACATCCAATTTATCAATTGAACATCCAATTCACTCAGGAAGTGAACTGAGCAATCGAATACAAATACGTAGTTTCAAGCATGTCAAGTGAGAAATAAGAGAAACATGTAAGTTTGGCGGTTTTATTGAATAACTCAAAAACTACTACATCTAGGAGCTTGGAACTGATGGAACTTCATCAGATAGGCTACTTTATTTTGAAGAATCCCATACCATTTTTTCTTCTACGATATCTTGAAGTTTTAAATTTGAACAAGAAGAAAAGAAAAAGAAGAATTTTAAATAGTGGCAACTGTGTAAAAATAAGCTGTATACAAATTAATTCAATGCAATGCTGTTTCAATTTGGAATCGAAGTGTACTATTGTGCTCCAGAAGACCAGAATTTATTAAAAAAATCACGAGGAACTATCCTACCTGAAGTCATTTCTATTTGAGCTCTGTCTTAGCAGCTCAGAACAGCACATTCCATAGTGCCATTATGATTTGGGTGATTTTAAAAATCTCAATTATTCCTAAACTCGTGAAATAGTATTTTTTCATATAATTAAAACATTTAATCATAATTAAATATACATTATAATTTTAGAGTTTAACTGGATCGATTCATTTTATTATTACAATTTATTGTATTATTGACCAATTTCAAGTGTATTGAAAACACGTACAAAATCAACATTATTTACACTACCTTGAACATTTTATTGCATGATTTGTTTCAAAATAGTGTAAAAAACTACAAGATTGAAATAAAAATAATTTGGCTTTGCTTGAGGGATGATTTAAATAAAGGGAATTATCAAAAGACAACTAGATAAATATTATCAATCAAATTTATTGGACAAATCCTACAAGTTTTCAACTTCAAGTGGAGTTTATTCAAAGTAAATTCAACAATTCACACATTACATAAAAACTTAAGGTCACTTTCAAATTTTACAACTATCTTTGTCAAACAGGCACATGAGACATTTTGATTAGCCTACTTACTAATGGACTCATAATAGAATTTGTTCGTTCCATCATCACTTAAACAACTCAATCACAGAAAAAAACTTACTTATTTTTCAATATTTATAGACGAAATGTCTAGATCCTTAGATAGACGACTGATCTAGATCCTTACTTTAAAATATTTGGTATGAAGTCATTATTTTACTCATGGTTTCAACCTGATAAGAATTCATCAATGAAGTTCGGAATACACATTAATGTGACATGAAATTTCGGAATTGAGCATTTCCTGAACAAATATTGATTGGAATTCAAAATAAATAGCTATTCATAAAAATATTAATAATACTGTCTGGATTGGGACCGGTCCGGATCTGGACTGGGAGTAACTAAGAGATAATATGCATAAAGAACTAGCCTATAGGCTATAGCAGGGTTTTGAAGCTCTGGACGACTATTTTCATGTTATGAAAAAGGCCAGCCTTGAAACAATCTTGTTCATTATTCAAAAATGAATAAATTATAATCAGCTTTGTTATCAATAAAGTAACAGAGATAGAAATCATGAAGGTGCTCCTCTCTTAGTAGAAGAATGACGCAAACACAACAGCCATGCAGAAAATTGATTCCTGTAACAAATAGAAACAGCTAATTGATAGGGTTTTTAACATGCAAAGTTTATGTTGCGAAAGCAAGTTAAGTAAAACGTTGTAAAAATATTGAATTTCACGATACATTTTTTCAAAATATAAGATTACAAAAAAATAACACTAATGGCTTTACATGGATAATGAAAGGGGTGATGATGATAGATCTTTTTAACGGGATTTTTGGCAGTCGGTAACCATCTCGTTATCTAGAGATCATCAAACCCAACGCTACTTTTGATCGCCCGAAGTTTCTACTCTAAAATATTTAAAATATGGGTTATTTTTTTCTAATTTCAGCTTACATTGATAAAGGTGTCTGTTGCATAGGCGTCGGTTTCAGCGTCCCACAGACAACGAGTGGCTATCTTCACGCCGGCGCCCCTTTGCTCTCCAATCACAACTTGAACAACGAACTTGTATTTCTTGAATTCCATTTCTGAAAAATTACCAAAACTCATAAAAATTTGACAGAAGTTTCAATAGATCTACCAGGTCTCAAATCTAATTTTACAAGATAATCAATAGACTAATAATAATAATATTTTTTACCACTTAAAAATAAAAAATAAAAGTATTTTTGCCATTAAATGTAGTAGATGAATGAATGGTTAAGTGGTAGAGTCCACACTAATGTGCGATTAGTGTCATAAAATCAAGCCATTCTATTTATTTGTGCAAAAATATACAAGGACCCTGTTTAATAAAATTGAGAATTTTAGAGAATTTTAAACTCATGAAATAAATGGTAAATCAGTTGTAGTGCATCATAGTAAACGTGGAAGCTTTTAGATTATAATTTGACAAGATTCATTCAAGATTTGTAATTTTTCAAGTGTCGATGGTTGATATAAAAAAATAAGTAGCCATTTTTTATTCTTGAAAAACTTTTAAATCTATGGAACAAGCTTAAAAATCTAGACTTTTGAAATGTTATCTATAGAGGAAAGTATATTTTTGTTCTTTTTTCAATTGAGATAGAAATATTAAATTGAATCCGTTGAAATTTGTTCTTCACCTTTACCCTTTACCCAACATGATTTTTCTATTTGTGGATCTATTATTTTGAGGTGAATAAAATATTATGCTACATTTAATTTTTTTACTGGAATAATAGTACATGTAATAATAGTAATGTATTATAGATATGAATTTTACCCTTCAGTTGATTTTTTATATTATTTGAGATTTTTTCAGCCCACATGTCAGCTCTGTCGGCAGTATACTCCTGACCTCTTAGCTCCTCGTCCAAGACGTTGTGAATCAAGTGTTTGACAACATCCGTTTTGAATCTGCAATGTGAAACAAACGTCGGTTTATTACGCATTTAACATAAAATATCTGGTACCGAGCTTCGCTCTGAAGCTGCGGCCGAACTGTTGAATTACATAAATATGTTATTGTGGAAAATCAAGGAACACCTCCTTGTAAAAAATAAATTCAAAATTGATATGATCAGCTCTCACAATTTTTTGACAGTCATGAACATGTGTTATAGGCTTGAATGTAACTCCATTTACTCCAGCTGGATAGCGTTGGTCAGCTAACAATAACAGCCATTATACGCAGTACTTGGGATTATGCCCGAATAAGGAATATTTTATTATTTTATTAATCCTGTCAGAGAGTTTTCCCAGACATGAGACCTGGTGCAATCTTATTTTTCCATCACGGTTATATTACATTTCAAATTTCGAGGAAATCGTTAGAGCCGTTTTCTAGATCCGTGGTTCCATAAACATACAATATCTGGTACCAAGCTTCGCTCTGAAGCTGCGGCCGAACCGTTGAATTAGATAAATTATTATTTAATTACATAAATAAGTTATTGTAAAAAATCAAGGAACCTCTGGCCTTGTAAAAATTAAATTCAAAATTGATATGATCACCTCCAAGGTAATTAGAATAGAAAAGGTATGAGTCATCAGCATCGTAGCTGGGATGAAACAGTGAATTCTGACGTCATTGGCACCACAGCTGTTTAGCGAACCTAGAAGTTAGGAACTTCGTCTGCTCCTTGTGCGTTCCAACCTGGTTCCAAACGCTGATGTTGTAAATTGATTTTTCTATGCCTATTTGAAAAACTTTTGGCAATAGCTATACGGCCCATATTTATATTATTTACATGCAATCTATCTATTGCCAAACCTATTCTTGTAACCTCTTTTCCCATAATGTTTTTAAATAGAAATTTTTGCCTCTTTATTGTCGATATGATGAACTCATTTTCTTGAAATCACCATATAATAACAAGAGTTCATTTTGCTTAATACAATTATATAACCTACAGTTTGAATGCAATTGGGAAAAGATTCTGTACTAATAACAAAAACCTCATGTTTGTTAAAAAATGATGCAGTGATAACATAATAGCCTGTTCAAATCAGATTGCATATTTTCTGTGACGTCAGAAATGATTTTAATCTAATTACTTCGCTAAACAGCTGTGGTGCCAATGACATCAAAATTCACTGTTTCCTCCCGGCTACAATGCTGATGACTCATACCTTTCTATTCTAATTACATTGATCACCTCTCACAAGTTTTTGACAGACATGAACATGTGTTATAGACTTGAATTTAACTCCATTCACTCCAGCTGGATAGCGTTGGTCAGCTAACAATAACAGCCATTATACGCAGTACTTGGGATTAGGACTATGCCTGAATAAGGAATATTTTATTCTTTTATTAATCCTGCCAGAGAGTTTTCCCAGACATGAGACCTGGTGCAATCTTATTTTTCCATCTTGGTTATATTACATTTCAAATTTTGAGGAAATCGTTAGAGCCGTTTTCTAGATCCGTGGTTCCACATACATACAAACATACATACATACATACAGAAATTACTCGCTTAATATAAAAGGATATATGCATTTAAACCGCCTTGATGAGCTGAAAACAATGAGCTATGGTTTGTTAAGATCCATTGAATTTTACAAATGTTACGGGTGTCCTTAATTTATTATCCTTAAAGAGTGCTTCTAACTGGAAATAGCCTGAATTAAGGACGGTATGGTGGGTATTATATTGAAATATGATCTAACAAAAAATATTCTGGTAGAAAATTCCAATACAAGGATATATAGATTTATTTTGGTCATTACTGTTGAAAATATTGTATTTTTTGTTGTACATGGAAATATGTTGAGAGCTCTAGCACAAAAAATATACAAGATAGAAAGTTCTACTTGGTCTTGAATTGTACAGGATAAAATTATCCCCAGATAGCCCAGGCAAATTATATCGAAAAAAGGCTGTGCCTCCAAAAAAATAAGGTATGGCTGGAAATCGTCTTAACCGGCTTTGGGCATCCTATAGTATATTTCGTACCTAGGGCCGAAAATGTGCGTTTACCGGCTCGAAATTGGTTTTCAAGTCTTTTCACTAGAAAAGATTGAGAGACGGAATATTACATTTTCGACCCGTGGTGTCAAACTTTATTTTTCGGCACACAACATCAATGCGAAGAAAACAAAATAAAAAATTAGTTAATCAGTTCCAAGAACAGCTAGACCAGTAACCTTATTATGCTATCTTCGCCTATACTGAATTTGGAGTAGGTACCATCTGCTTGCTATTGAAACTTTGCGTCAATAGTTTATTGATTTACTGACTGAATATTACTTTATAACTATCAGTGTATTCGATTTTCTTAGTTCAGAAACGTTTAAGCCCAAGTTAATTTTTGTACGATCATCCTAAATTGTACAATATCAATTCAAAGTTGTTGATTTTTGACAGATACTGGCTAGCAGAGAAGCTTAGTCACCTGCTTGCATTATCACCTGCTAGATGGCGCTGGCTAACCTGCTAGACGAAGTAACACAGAGTCTGACAACAATAATATTGTTAAAACATGGATTTCACATTCATCATTATTCAAAAATTAATCAATAAAAACATTTTTAATCTTATCATAGTTGAAGTATCAGTAGTATTAGTTATTGAAGCAGTTTTCCTTTATTATTCAAGTACTGATTAATGTGAAAACTTTCAACGTTCAGTTCTCTTGACAAGGGATCTTACCAATCAAAATAACAGATGAGAGACTACCTTTACATCAAAATACCAATAAGTCGACATTGACTCCCAAAACTGCTGACATTTAATGCAATCAAACCGGGATGCTACCTATTGATCGACTAACCCTTACATCGACAACGACCTTCAATCAGCTGACATTCAAGGTTATTTTACCGCCCTAGGGCCGAAAAACGCATTTTCCCGGCGAGTTGCTGGTGACCTCGCCTGAAAACAAGCGTTTTCGGCCTCCATATAAAGCATGTAAAACAGTCCATTTCATACCAGTGTGGCGAAAAATAAGTTTACTATGAGTTTGCGACGGATTCCGAGGTGTGCATAATACAGGGTGACTAGAAAACCACAAAATTTCGGTTCTGTTTTAGTTTTTCGCAATTTACGCCAAAACGAAGCGACTGACAGAAAATATCATTCTCATACTTTTTTTAGCTAATAAAATTTCCAAGAGATTGGTATCAAACCCAACCTCCTATCTAAAACAAGGACCGAGGAATGAGGTTTTAAAAAGTGGCATTTTTCAAGAAAAATGAAAATTTTACCTTATTCAGTATTTTATTGTTCATATCTTCCGTCTGATGAGTTAGAAAGGGGTATTTCAAAATCCCTCTGGGGATAATTTTATTCTCTACAATTTAAGACCAAGAGAGACTTCCTATATTGTATATTTTTTGTGTTAGGGCTTTCAAAATGTTTCCTTGAACAGCAAATAATACCATATTTCCACTATTAACCTCCAAAATTAGTCTATATATTCTTGTATTGGAGTTTTATCACTAGAATATTTTTTTCTTGTATGATGTTTTGAATTTAAAATTACTACACCACCCTGAATTTAGGTTATTACCAGTTACTACCAGTGGGAAGGACTCTCCAAGGATAATAAACTAAGGACCTCTGTAACTTTCGTGAATATTGACGGGTCGTGACGAACTATAGCTCGTTGTTTTCAGCTCATCAAGGCGATCAAAATTCATATATAATTTATTAAATTCGATCGAAATTGAAGAATTTTACTACCTTGAGTACTTTGAGTTATTTTTCATACACCGAGAAAAAGGGTACTAATTGAGTTCAAATGCGTCTATCTTGAAAACCATTGTTGGGAAATGGTCGCATTTGGGCTCAAATTGTAGAACACAATCACCTCTATAATTTTATATTATATATTCATTTTTTTTGGGGAATATTTCCCCGATCTTTAATTCCTGGGAATTTTACATCACTAACGGTCGGTGTTGGTTTGGGGGCTGTGGGTTCTTTTGAGAATTTATGGCTTTTGGACCGGTATTGGGGTCGTTTTCCCGTCTTGCCAGAGTGTCTTCTTTGCTTGGATGGACTGTATAGTTTGGTGAATATGAAACTGGCAACCAGCTGGTAGGCCTAGACCTTTCATAGGGCTGATGCGCCATTGACAAACAAAAAAGTACCTATCTGTACCACTATGATACAGTATGATAGTATCACTGTACCAGTTATTGTAATCTAGTTGTGGAAATTAAAATTATTTGGGAGATAAGAAACAAGCTTCGCCCCCACTATATTTATCTTGAATTTTGATAGAAGTTGATGCAGTCCAAATGAGATGATGATATTATAACCTTTCTTGAGCCCATAATTTTTGGTTCAGGAATGATATTGCGATCTTAAATTTACTATTGTTAAGGTTGTTGACGAGAGAAATAAAATGATAGAAAACTTATTGAATATTGAATAAGTTGAAATTGCAAACCATAAAATCACTATTATTAGTCAAGTAGAGAAAAATATCAGTGCCTATTGTAGGCTACTCAACACATTCTACACACTAAACACTTACACTCTACCAGTGGCTTATTAGTTCCTAACTTATAGTCACTCCGATATTCACAACCCTACAAACAGATTCTTGTAGGACCAGTGATTAGGTCGATGATAAAAATGCAGGCCCCTCAGGTCCCTAGAGAATTAGATCTGAAGAATGTTTGGCCTTAGTTTCTGGGCACTAGACTCGAGAGCCCCAAAGTATATTGATTATATGAAAAAGGATTTTAGTATTTAAGGGGCCCCTTCAAGCTCACATGGGGCCCTAATCAGGGCAAGCGCCCCTACTCCACCGCTCATGCCTACTCAGGGGCCTTGAAAGTCATGCAAATTCTGTCGAATAGTCATGGTATTCATATATTTATTTATTCATAAAATAAATTACAATAGACTTATTATTAGAGTAGAAATAGACAATGAAATTCAAAACGTATTCCCAAATTTCAATAAATATATAGAGGTTGTGTTAATTTAATCCTCAATCACTATCACTATTCAAAAATTTTCTCACTTCCAAATTAAAACTATCGAGCTACAAAATTAAAGCAAGTCTGAATGATATATAAAAAAATATTAAAAGATTTAAAAATACAAATTCATTAGAAAATTATTTAATTATTATTCATTTTGAAAAATTTACTTTAAAAAGAAAATCCATTTCTTTGGAGCCAATTACATTTTCAATGTAGCGCCCCCCGCACGGCGGGGGTGCTATTTACGCCACTGCATGATTCTCTTGCATCATCACTATTCCTCTCCTCGTGAACGATGGTGGAGTACCAAACTAACATCACTACTTTCTGCAATTAAAGCATTTCAGATCTAGGCTACATTCTAGACCATCAACTCCAACAACAGCTAACTAGGCCTACGTACACTTCGGCGCTCAGCCACTCTTCTATTTCGTTTTTCTTCCCTAGTTTCTCAGTGTTCTCTCTCAACTCAAATCCCGTAACAAGTAACCTAATATGATTAATTTCAACATTTAAAATTCTAACAGCAGACAGTACTCGACGGTCTAGTCTCGAGTGAATCATGTCCCGGCGTTAAAAGTTCAATTATTGGATTTCAATTACAGTATTGAATTATATCACAAGCATTGAAAATTTCAGTAATAGTGAGAAACGACATACTTCTCTTCCAGCGAAGGTCTAATCTGAAAATTTCCAATTGCTGTAGTTCCTTCTGTCACGTCAAATTTGGTCAAGTCATGATCTTCCTTAGTTCCATTCTTCACTTCACATCCATTCAACATTTTAATAGTTTGAACAAGTTCAGGTCTGATTAAAATTTCTGTAGCGCGATGATAATTGAGGTGATTTGAAACTTGTTATTTTTTTGAGTTTGGAAGATTCAGGCTACATTAGACTAAAGAAATTATTTTTACAATGCTGAAAAGGTTGCTAGGTGCTGATTAAAAGGTTCCGTAAATAACACTGAAAATACCATACATTGACCCAATGCAAATTGTTTACTAAGCAACGGAGGAAAATTCAATAACCGTGTCTATGAACCGCATTCTACACACTATTTGAATTGAAAACAAACGCATAACCCTACTTTTGGTTTTGACAGTGGCTACTGTATTGCTCGATGCTCGTGATTTTATTATATGAATGGCTGTGAAGAAAACTCTATTATTGATATGTATAAAAAATACTGTACAGACAAATATGAAGAGAATAAATCAAATAGAAATATCTTTCAATTCTTTCACTCAAAATGTTCACGGTTTCTTTCGTAATTGTATTTGAAGTTATAAAATTAGGTTGGTAGAATCTAATACATCAGCCGATTTGTAGACGACAAGAGAAAGTTTATAATGACAAAGAGGGGATGCAGTAAATGACAAAGGAGTGAGTGAAAGAAAAGATCAGAGACGGAACCCGATTGAAACAACGAAAGACCATTCAACTTTCAAGTCTAGCAGGAAAGGAACACTGATCACTGATCAGTGAATTTTGATTCAATTTGTTCTGGTAACTCGTGTTCTTATTTTACATAATACTCTTATTCAGTTGATCATCGTAATTATTATACGCAATGCAGCCAGTTAATCACATCTTTACAATCAGTATACCAAATTATCTCGCTGGTCTTCCAATACCCGATCATTTTACTGGATGGTTTAGGTTAGGAGGTGAGTTGAAATGAAATTTTTCCCAATATAATTACCGTTGCATAACAGGAACCGCTTTATCTTTTGCTCTCATTGTCGGTGAATGACCTTGTCACCTTTAATTGTTCTATCACAGCAAGTTGAAAATTTTTATTTCGCTTTACAAATAATGTAAGTTAAAACTATCTTTAAAATTCTTCACTCCAAAATTCCCTTTTATGAAGCCCGGTATTTTTTTTTAATTGTCTACTCATTCTGTATTGAGAACGCTTAATGGGTTAATCCATCATTGTTTTGAGACACGACCAAAATACTTTCGTCGTTTTACTACCGTATTAACTTAACAGCTATTGGTTGTTTATTATTATAAATTACAGTTGTCAAATAAGAAAATCTTGGAAAGTTTTAGAGTAATCAGCTTACTCATTTATTCAGCGATCATAATAAGACTAGCCTACTTCTTTTCGAATATCTTGTTTTTGTATGTCTTCGGATTACGGTACTATAAAATATAGATTACTATTATAGATTTCATATAAGATTATGGACAATTGAGGTTTATCTCCAATGTTAAATTAGTGGTTATGGCCAATATCTGGTTCCTGTATAATAATAATAATGATGATGTTTCTGATTGAACAAGTCAAAGAAAATAGATTTCCAAAGAAATGAAAGTCAACAAGAAAAGATACAACAAACTCGAAACATGCATCCATAAAACAGCGGCAAGCAGAAGAACTCAATACCATAGTTGGAAATATCTAATCCATCATCCATACGCTCGCCAAGCGTAGGCGAGTGCAAGCATGTGGATGGTCCGCTAGACTGGCCGACGCTCGCTCTTTTGACGGTCTCTGACCAAAGATCAAAGGAGTGAGCGCTGTCCAGCGTTCAAACGAGTCGATGCGAAATTTACAATCCACACGCTGTGTCGATCGTCCCTGGTCACGTGACTATTATTGGTGTTTAATAATTGCCATCTCACATTGCCACTTAATGTATCTCGCTATGAGAAAATGCAGCCACAAGTTCAATACCTTTAATCCTTACTTTAAAGCTGCAGGTTTTCGCTACTCTGCCAGTGCTCATTGAAGCAAAAAAATATTCAATTCATCAAAATAGATTTTGTTACTCAAGCACTGAATGTTTTAGGAAAGAGTTTGGCAACACACTGAAAGAGGTCTATTATTTCAATATAAGTTCATTCTGTCACATACATCTAATTCTACTTGTAAAAAGTTTTGGCTTGCCTAAAAAAGGCCCTGTTGCATTAGAAAAATAATGATAGTTGATAATGATTATTATTTCAACTTTCTGACAAAGTTCTTCACTAGCACACCATTATTCGAGAAGTCTGAGTTCAAAACAAATGTAAGAAAACGATCAGCAATTACGATTTTAAAAGAACAATATGTATCATACCTTGATTCCAGCTTCACAAATAACACTCAAAGTCTGACTTATCAATACCCGAAACAGTCAGTTATGACACCAAGTCCACCTTACTAATCTCTAGATGTAAACTACTGACAAAATATTCAATACATCAATAAAAGTCTCCCCAGATATGAGACCGCACCCAAAGTATCAGAAATTTGTTTTCTTCATTTCAAATGTCATTAATCTTTACATTATTCTGTTTCAGTGAAGGACTGGGCTAAATTGATTCCGTTCTTCACAGTGGTTGGTGGTCTTTCTTATTCAGTTTATAAAACTGTTGAGCCATACGCCAATCCAAAAGCAAGGAAAGGAGTGAGTATTTTTGTGTAATTTAAATATGAATTTTTGCAGCTGTTTAGGCAGACGATACTGTTATGACAATGAAAGAGTTATTGGTTTCGAATGAAATATTATACAGAGTGCGGCAACATAACTTCCTTATTTTAAAACTTTACAAAACGCATTGTATGAATCAGAAACTTTTCATTCGTTTTTTATAATATAGGCACATACATAAAGGCAAATGTTGTAACGCAAAAGGCGTTATGTTGGCAAATTCTTCCTGGATATCAGTATTCAAATCTTGTAGGGTCCTTGGACGGTTCACATAAACACGGGATTTAAAAAAACATAGAATAAAATCACAAGGGCCAAATCGGCAGAGCAGGCCGGTGGAACAGTCATCAATGTCTTAAAGTGTGTGCCGTTGTACCGTCTTGTTGGAACCAAATTTACCCTAATTACAACTCATCTAGTCGTGGGAAAAAAGTCCTTTAGTTAGAGTCCTAGTTTTTTTAGTCTGCGTCTCCTAGTTTACACTGTGACTTTGGGTGAATGCAAAGGCCTTTGATGCAATTATCGAGGATTGGTGTCAGCCCAGCAGCGCCAAGGACCCTACAAGATTTGAAGATCAACATCCAGGAAGAAATTGCCAACATAGCGCCTGCTATGCTAGCTGGACTCATGACAAACGCCAGAAATTGGTTCACTCAGTGTATGGAGAATGGGGGACTTCACCTACCTTATAAGATCTTCAAAACTGGGCAAAACAAAACTCTATGTAAGTTTATGTGTCTATATTATAAAAAAACTTGGAAAAAATATAATTCATTCAATGTGTTTTATAAAGTTTTAAAATAAGGAAGTTATGTTGCCGCACCCTGTATTACATCAAAAGTACAAACTTATCAGAACTTAAGTGGTGAACATCATCAAATGAATCTAAATCAAAAACTTTTGATCCAAAACTCATGGTTACTCAAACAGACATAATAAGGGAAAAGCACAAGTAGTGGCCACTGTTTCAGTAGTGGCCACTTGAATGGTTTTTTCTTTAAAATACGAATTTGATGCCTTCAAATGAGTTCTCAACCTGCTAGAGACTTAGCTCATACTATTTAGCAGCTAAATAGTTCAAGTAGGAGTTCTTAGAGTATCATCAGAGATTTCTGAGAGAAATCTATTGTCGCCATTTCACTCGAAAACGTGGTTTCGATACCGATAATGTTATTTTAGGGGATTTTGGGGATGTAAGGGTTTTTTAAAAATCGCTGTAGCACATGAACCACTGAACATAGAAGGGTGAATTTGGTCTCAAATTAAAGAGAAATGAATTTCGCCGAGAGGGATTTTGAAATACGGATGCAAGTGTTTCCAATTCAAAGTTACAAACTTTTAAAGTAACGGAATAATTCCTGTGAAAAAAATATGGAGTTTTCAAAAAATTGTAACTTGGAAACGGTTGATGATACAGAGTTGTGATTGGTCTCAATCTCTTCCAAATTTTGTTCTCCAGAGAAAACATGTATGAAATTGTTTCGCCCGACGCTTGGTTCGGCTACAATTCACAAAAAACTGAAATTTTGCACCTTTCACCGCCACTCCCCCAAAAACCCGACGCTCATAGGGGTGTAACTTTTTACCAAACAATAAAGGGGTTGTATAGAACAAGTTGGCGTAGGAATCGTCCTTTCTCTTTGGATGTTGAGGTTCGAGTCTAATTGCACCGTACTAATAAAAATAAACATTCTGCACCAACTTGAATATTTTATATTGAAAAATAACTAGGCTATTATTTTCTCATTATTCTAGCAACTGAATATGTATGATCACAATTAATAACGATGTTAACAATAAAGACATAGTAGTTCACTCCACTAGAAGCTAATTACTGTAGAAACTTGATAAAGACTATCACCGTCACTTTTTACCTTCACATTTTTACCTTCAGCTCTTTTAAGGAAATGCCATTCTGGGTTCAATGAGATTATCGTCCTAGGCTTGTCCAGAAAGACCGTTTCTATTTTCCGCGGATTTTTTCGCTCTATGGGAGAAGCTATTCCTCCAACTAAAAGCACTATAACTGTCATAGCCTACTCCTTTCGAGCAGGAGCCTTTGTCTGGAGGGAAAAATAATATATGATTTATTCTTACTGTTGTGGAAAGCTCCACAACAATGGCCAAACTGTCATTATACAATATACAGTTTCTCCATTCATAACTATTCTTTTAGTTCAGGCTTGCTACTCATTCATTTGATTCAGTTCCCGATGCCGTATAATATTAGATGAAACAAGTCTGCCATCATCTGTCGTAGTATATTAATTTTCGAACTTCTCACTTCTGTAATTTTCGAACTTCTTAGTACTGTAACAACAGTAATAAGATACTTGTAAATTTCTCATACTGATAGAATTTATGGTGGTTTTACAGCAAATCAATCCGGCAATCAAGAAAGATGTGGATAAAGTAGTGGATTGTCACTCGATCGAGGACATTGGCGAGAAGGCGGCATACTGCAGGTGCTGGAGAAGCAAGAAGTGGCCCTACTGCGATGGATCGCACGGCCCCCACAACAAGGAGACCGGAGACAATGTTGGACCTCTCGTCATCTCAAAGAAATAACTGCTATGCTAGAAATATTCGCAATAATCTCTATACGATAGATATTAGTTTTTTCAAATTCAAATGTTTTTAGCCTTATAAATTATTAAATCAGGCACAAATGTCCTCAAGTTGATTCGAATTATTCCGAATAATATTGAATATTTTAAACGTTTTAAGTATTAGTAGTCGGTGCTTTACATAAAATACTTATTTGAGACAGTTCTCATACACTCGATAAACTTGTTGACAGTTATCATTTAAATGTATTCTATTTAGGAATAGATAACAGTGCAATGAATAACAGGGTATTAAGCAGAAACGTTTATTTGTGACGGCATTTAAATATTATTTATTGTATTATTCTGCTATGATGAATTTTGTTGAGAATTATTGTTAGCATTCTAGTTTTAATTAAATACTCATAATCACAATAAATGTTTGAAAATATTGATTCGATTGGCCGTTCTTGCCATGTGCTTGAGTATAGTGTGGAATAGAATATTTGTTGTATTATCAACTAACATCACATTATAGATTTGATGGAGATTTTTTCCAATTACCTACTGTATTTGTAAAAACTATTATTCCATGAATGTCGAAAAATGTAACGTGATAAAATGTGTTAAATTGAATCAAGGCGCATGGCTACTGACTAGCTTTGTTGCATGAACAATCAAAAATGTTGAACTGGATCTTGAGTGTTTTTCAAATGAAATCATTATTTTAAGCCTAAAGTGTTAAAGTTTCTAGTAGAATGGGGAAGGTGAATAAAACATAAGTTTATGCAATTAAACTGCAGTACATTAATTTTTCATTTCTCCTACTTGATCTGCATATTTAATATTTCTATGTTATTATTTATTCTTTATTCTTTCTTTACAATTGCGACTTGGTTTCCAAGTATTTTAAGCAAAGGATGAATGATGATGATGATGAAGGTTTAAGATGTAGGTAATATGTCTATCCACAATGTCCACTTTCACTATGCTCACAAATTTCAACTCACAAGAATAAAAAAATCATGATTTATAAATTTAAAATTTGAAAGGTTGGTAAATGATTTAAAACAGCATCGAAAATATCTAAAATGATTTGAAATTATCAATTCTCACTTGAAATTTTAGGGTTACTCTAGTCAAGAACATGTTTGTCTGAAAAGTAATGGAATGAATCGACGATTGAGGGTGTTGCTTACATTAGTCCTTATGCTTGGGCAATAGGATGGATAATATTGAGGGATATGAAGTACCTCGACCAGCTAGAACTGACCGCTTAAGAATAATAACACTTGAGTGGCCTGATTTCGAACAGGGAATCTTCATCTAATCACGTTACCCAAGCACAAATTGGAACTTTGGTGGCATCATCAGCAGAAGATAAGAAATTGATGCCCGTTTCATCGGTAAACTAATCTTACATTAAAGAGAGAATTTTCCGACATGCATAAATGCAACTTTCCTTACTAACAACAGTATATAATTTTATTTGCTATAGGCTAATGCTTTATAAAGAGAAGGTATACTCCAAGGTATTACAGGTCTTGTACCTTGGGTATACGCAGCATCCGCCATTTTGTGGTAAAAAAATAGCGCTAAATTAAAAATAGATGAGTAAGCTGATGAGGAAAATTTTCACAAATCAACCATGGCTGAAAAAGGTAAAGGTCTAGTCTTTCCAGAATAATTAAATGAATTACATAAGAAATAAAATTTATTGAGTTGAACATGAGTACAAAATAATAATAATCAACAAACAATGTTAATGGTAACGATACATTTTATTCAACATGAATAATCTTACAAGAATAGTCTATTTTATTCGAAATTCAAGGATAAGAAATCACAGACAACATTTTATCCATCTTGGAAAAACAGGAGATAATCATCTCTTATACTTGACACAAAACAAACCTCACAATCAATTAATAGATCCGTATAATAAGGCACATTCTTATTATCACTTCTCGATTAAAAAATTAGCTTCATAGAATGACTAATTCTGATTTACTACCTAGGCCTACTCTCATTGAATTACTTCCCCAGAACAAACACGTCGAAGAACCTGAATAAGAGAAACATTTTAAAATAAATAATCAGTCGATCTTAAATAACGTAAATAATCTGGGATAAGACCCTGGAAGATCTCAATCAATACAAAAGTATATGAAAAAAGGAAAATTAATGGCAATCAAAATTAATAAAAACCTATCGGATATAATACATAGAGATGATTGATGCAGATACAGTATTTTCAAAGGAAAGGCCCCCAGCCAATAAACATCTGACACAGATTGTCAATGCTCGTTGCTTCGGCGATCAGCGTTTGAGTCTGGCCCTCCACTGAGAGAACACGTTCCGTGAACACTTTATCGTTGTTTCTAACATGTCCAAGTAATCGATGCTGGATATTCAGTATATTTTCTCGAGCCTGCAACAGGAATATTTATATGAATAGACAATCAAAATAATATACTGTTCGCGTCCAAGCTCTAAAACCATGACGGCAGAAGAGGAGAGACATCAACAATACAAAGCAGTTTTAGTGAAAACAAGCCATTATTAAGAACAAAGTCGTCAACACTCGCACGCGCACACACTTACCAAGTAAATTCATCGAGGGTTTTAGAGCTAGGGCGCGACCAGTAATCAAGGAATTCCTTAAAATATACCGTATCGTATTTTTTCTAAAGCATCATTTTAGCCTCGCTTCAAATAGAATACAAATCAATATCAAAAGCATAATATACAGGATTATTATCAAATATTTATCGGATTTGAAAAAGTAGTACACATACAGTGATAAAGAAAAAAATAATACAGTGATGATTATACATAAAAATAATTAGAAAATGTCAAAGTTAGACATACTGTAACAAAGGTTCAATAGGAGCCCCTTTTGAAGTTATCCAAGAAGTTACCTAAACAACGAACTATATTCGCGACGCTGAATTGAACAATGTGCAATCATATTGATTCCTATACCTGTGTAATTTAATAAGTTTACGTACTCTATACATTGTTTTTCAATCCATTAGCGTATAGTCCAGTCAAATTAAGCAAAAAAAGTGAAAATCGGAGGACCCAGCTGAAAATTTGCAAATATGATCAGAAAAGGGCGCTGAATAACATACTAAAAGTCCCCAAGGGTCCTCTGTGAGCTTCGGCCGCCATCTTGAAAAAACCGTAAAATTTACCTACTAGGAATTGCTTTTTCGTGAATTGTGGCCGAACCAAGCGTCGGACGAGTAAATTTTATAGGACCTTTTTTGTAGACAATAAAATTTGGAAAAGAATAAGACCAATTGCAACTCTGTATCATCAACCGTTTTTGAGATACAATTTTTTCATAGGATCGAGAATTTGAAATTTTTCTTACTTAAAAAGTTTGTAACTATAAATTTAGCACCCGTACATTCGTATTTCAAAATCCCTCTCGGCGAAATTCATTTCTCTTTCATTTGAGACCAATTCCACACTCGTATGTTTGATACTTTTTGTGCTACATCGATTTTAGAAAACCCTTACACCCCCAAAAACACCAAAAATTGCTTATTTTAACACAAAAAACTTACTAAAATTAAAAAAATTTTGATTCGCTTATACTTCTTGAATACTGTTCCTGAGACCCTAGGATGTCATTAGCAATGTTCATCCGACCAAAAGTATCGTAGGATTCTTGGGGGGTGGGTCAAAAGCATCCCCTATATTTCAATTATATATATTTATTCATAACTTTTGAACGGTACGTCAGATTTCATCGTGTGATAGCTCATCGTTTTCAGCTCATTGTGGCGGACGATGAAATCTGACGTACCGTTCAAAAGTTATGAATAAATATATATAATTGAAATATAGGGGATGCTTTTGACCCACCCCCCAAGAATCCTACGATACTTTTGGTCGGATGATCATTGCTAATGACATCCTAGGGTCTCAGGAACAGTATTCAAGAAGTATAAGCGAATCCCAATTTTTTTAATTTTAGTAAGTTTTTTGTGTTGAAATAAGCAATTTTTGGTGTTTTTGGGGGTGTAAGGGTTTTCTAAAATCGATGTAGCACAAAAAGTATCAAACATACGAGTGTGGAATTGGTCTCAAATGAAAGAGAAATGAATTTCGCCGAGAGGGATTTTGAAATACGAATGTACGGGTGCTAAATTTATAGTTACAAACTTTTTAAGTAAGAAAAATTTCAAATTCTCGATCCTATGAAAAAATTGCCAAATTTTTAAAAAATTGTATCTCAAAAACGGTTGATGATACAGAGTTGCAATTGGTCTTATTCTTTTCCAAATTTTATTGTCTACAAAAAAGGTCCTATAAAATTTACTCGTCCGACGCTTGGTTCGGCCACAATTCACGAAAAAGCAATTCCTAGTAGGTAAATTTTACGGTTTTTTCAAGATGGCGGCCGAAGCTCACAGGGGACCCTTGGGGACTTTTAGTATGTTATTCAGCGCCCTTTTCTGATCATATTTGCAAATTTTCAGCTGGGTCCTCCGATTTTCACTTTTTTTGCTTAATTTGACTGGACTAGTAATCAATTTTATTTTTAGCCTAATTATCATAGTCAAGTTTGAGCCGATAAATGTCGTAATCTACTAATCTTGAAAAAAGTGAATAATTTAATCTCCGGATCTTCCGGTCTGTGATTTCTTCCTTTGGGGTATGTTCAAGATTGTGTTTACGTGCCACTACACCCAAAAACTGTAGTTGAGCTACGGGAACGCCTCTATGACCATCGACAGGGGAATATTAAAACGTCTGTGAGCTGAACTAGATTACAGTTCGGATGAGTGTCGTGTGGCAAAAGGGGCACATATTGAACATTTGTTAAGGTATAATAATTTATGTATAACAATAATTTATTCATCTATTTATTCAATGGAGAACACTGAACTCGAGGTGAAACAAGACTGGGTCCAAGTCGTTTTCTATTCCCAATTTTGATTAATATTCCAAATTTTAAATACTTATAATAAATATTCGGACATTTTCTGATCATTCATTACTGTATGTTACCTTTTTAGATACAGCCTTTTACAATTCGATGGATCTTTCATCATAACTCTGTATAATAAATACCTACATGGCATATCTAAGAGCACTAAATACTTGAATTTGAGCATTATCAAATGAGTTGTTTGTAAAGAAATGATAGGCCTACTCACCAGTTCATTGGTCATTTCGGTGTACTCGTCGCGTTTGGAATTTCGGTTCCAGTCGACGAGCGGATCGTAGATGAAGGGCCTTACGACGGACAACAGCTGTTCGATGTGCGCGCGCATCAGACGCACCGTGATCTCGCAAGCCTCGATGAACATGCCTTCGTAGCCAGTTGGCCCCATCGCCGAAACCATGTTGTGTGTCAGTCTGAATGGCACCACCTCGGGAATGTCCATACGTTCTCCCTAAAAAGACATAAAGTAGCTGATGAAACACCACTTCACTCTGATATTCAAGTGTAAGAGAGGACCAGCGAGTCCTAACTTCCCCTTACTGTAATGAAAAACAATAAATAAATATTTGATTTCCGCTTAGCTCATTTGGTTGCATTGTGATATCCACCGAGGATATCCACATTCCTAGAATTTCTCCTAAAAAAGAGGTTAAATAGAATTGGTTTGATTGCAACCAATCAGTAGTATGAATAATTTTATTTTAATCCTCTGAAATGTTGAATCTAATTGATTCAAATTAGATCACTCATATTTATTGTGCCAGAAAGTTTCATATTCCAACCGAATATGGTTGGAAGCCCTAGAATGAATGTGAGCATTGTTTAAACCATGGAAGGCCAACCAAAGGAAGTCGACCAACTGAAAAGACCAAGGTGATAGAAACTATGATTGAATAAATAGATGAAACTGACCTTATTGAAGAGGGCGTTGAAATCGACATGGGTTACTCCTCCGGTAATTGAATCAAGAAGGATGTTCTCGCCATGCCTGTCACCCAGGCCCACCATATAACCGACCATCGACATCACCGCCGAAGACCTCACGAATGCCGATCGAGCTTGATACCTATTAAAGTCACACGATTGTTTGTAATCAAATTAGGACAGTCTTTAAAATTGTTATGACTACATCTTTCTCAACATGAACTGTTATTACTAAAGTCTCTCGATAAGCCGTTGGTCCCGAATATCTAAGAAGTAGTCATCTCTCATCGTTTTCATCCATCTCATTACCCACGCACAAGCTTATGAGCTCATGTGGGCTTCACCTTTAGAAAAACAAAAAAAAAAAGTTCTCCAAATAGCCTAGACTGGAGTCTAATCGAGTGCTGACCTTGAAAAATCCTACTATTTTATATTCATTTTTTCAGCTGCGTTGAAATAATAAAGATAAAACACAGTGCAATAATTCTATAAAAAAACGTATACTTGATTTATAATAATATCTAGAGAAAATAATCTGAGTGAAATAATTTTTTACAAAAATTACCACCATAAAAATTAATAATATTATAAATTCAACTGATTGTTTTTGAACTCCGAGTAAAACCTCTAAATTTGATCATTGAAACCTTTTCAAATTATTGAAAACTGATTTGTTAACGTAATGGACACTCACCATGAATTGGGATGAGGAAATTCCTGTAGGAACCATTCTCTCAACACGGGTGGATGCCGAGGAAGTTGCTTTTCCAAAAAGATCTGACGTTTTTTAGCTAGGGGGTCTGTTTTAGCTGCAAAATGGAAATAAAAATTCTATAGAATTTGAATGAATAAATGCTGGTTGATATTCATCAATCCTGAAAATAAGTACGGTAATCGTATTGAGAGTCGTTAACAAATTAAATATTCTTAGTATATGGTGTTGTGTATCCATTCTTATTTCCACTTCAAATTTTAACTTGAATAAAAATACACTTTATAATGGAAATTAATTTTTACTCACATTGCAGTGACTCAAGTTTCGACCTGTTGTGTGGTCATCTTCAGACTGAACAGTGAACTCTACTGTTCCAATAAAGAACTGTGTTCAACAGAGTTCACTGTTCAGTCTGAAGATGACCACACAACAGGTCGAAACTTGAGTCACTGCAATGTGAGTAAAAATTAATTTCCATTATAAAGTGTATTTTTATTCAAGTTTGAATTCTTAGTATAGTCTGACCAAGCAAAGAAGACATTCTTTGCCTCCAGCTCAGCCAATATTGGTTCAAAAATTATCAATTTAGTTTCAAATTGTAAACTAAATCAGAATGTTACCTACAATTTGAGATTAAATTTATAATTGTTGAACCAATATTGACCAAGGAGTAATTTTCCTATCTCATCAAAATGTCTTCCAAGGTTGGACAGACTATACCTAAACTCGGAGCCTAAAAAAGTTTTTCAATGAAGGCACAATTCATTCAAAGAAAAAAAAATTTTGTCTTTTAGTCCTGAATTATAAAACTCAACTCCATTATAGTTATTGTAACAAAATTAGACATTCAGAAAAGACGTCAATAAATTCAAGTGAGGACAATGTAAATTCTAGTAAATTGGGAAAGTTTTCACCTTCTTCATTCATTATTATTAGTGTAATTGAGAATGAAACGTTGATCAAATTATGAATTTCAAGACATATTGGAAAATACATTTGAGAAAGCAGATACTAGTCATTCATAAGAAGCTATCACGCAATTTTTTTATTCATATAAATTTATTTGTATGATAATGAATCTGATTGGTTCATGATGACTGAATCATAATTGTATCATCTCTGTAAATGTGAAAAATATAAGGTAAAGGCTAAACTCACCTGGCCAATTCTTGGCGCAAAAATCAAAAGCACATTAAGCTTATAAGGACCTGCCCTTGATATAGATAACAAGTACATTATTGTAATAGTTTAGTATCATAACATGTATAATTGAGGAACACAATTTTACTCACCCCATATCATTTTCTCTCTGTCGATTTTGGGAACTCCTTTTTGCCTCAAAAGTCTTAGGATAGCATGTCGAAGAGCCACCAAATTTCCAAGCCACTCGATGAGACCACAACTTTCACTCAACGGAATCACGTTCTATTGAAATAGATAACTTGTATTAGAACATTCCAAATTTCAAAGAAAATTACATACTCACTAGAACCTTTATAAAAAAAGTACAAATAAATATATTGTACAGTACTATCTATGGCGGATAAAGAAAAATTGTAGGGGAAAATTGAATGAGAAACATTGGAAAAGTTACATTTTTTAATTTGAAAAAAGTTTTCAGTAGGGTTGTTGAGCGACTCTCTAAATATTTATACCAACATAATACAAATTTTAGAGATATAATAGAAATTAATTGAGGTAAGAGCGATGAGATACAAATTCCAAGTAGCATTATTTGTATACCAACTGTGATGGATGAATATTCAGTTGGAGCAAGGAACATTAATGTTATAATAGCACAAATTCGCGCTCGTCTGTTTGAGAAGCATTGGATAGGAGATTTAATAAACGATGGAGATAACAAGAAAACATAACTATAAAAATCTGGTGTGGTACACTCACACAACTTTCCTTGCCATTCATATTTGCGTAGGCCTAATACAAAAGTATCTTGTACCTATACCTAGTCACCAGCGAATGAAAATTTCATTAGTCCATTGCAAAATTGCAATAAAAGACTATAAATTGGAATAAGACTATTGTAGAAATTACTATAGTGAAATTTTCACTTGCCGTTAACGCCTCGCGCCTGCCGGCGCTTCGGCACATCTTGTGTTTGATTTGAAATTTTCACAAGCCAATGATGCCTCGCGCCTGTCGGCGCTTCGGCTATATGTTAGCCGAATTGACTTGGATTATGAATGAAAGTAGATTTTTTGGTCTGTAGCATTCCAATATATCGAATCAGAGAGGTGGAATCATTCAATTAAATATATATATGTATATATATATTCGAAATGGATCATTATTCGATTCCATAACTCTGGTATTTTACCAATAATTATTATCAAACACTAATACTTCTTTCAAATGTGATTTTTGTCTTCTTTAACCCTGATGCGGATTGTCTTGATTGCGAGAATGACGGAATAACATTGATACACTTTTTGTACACAAGCGTCAAGCGCGCTGCCCGCGTTGCCCGAACTCCACTTACCGAACAATGTAGTGCGGGTTGCCTATAAACAGATTCATGTAGTGCGGGTTGCCTATCTACAGACTTTCCTAACTTTACTAGTATAGGGTGGCATATACTCGAAGGGGACATATGCCAGTTGATAGAGCTTCAATGACTATAAAGGGTGCCAATTTGGAAAAAATCGTTTGAGACATTTTTTATAAAACCGAGATAGAAATCCATTTCCCTCAACAATGCTGTTGATCTTCTGCTATTTTACCAGGAATGAGACTCTTGGGAGTTGATAGAGCTTATATAGGCCTATTTTGGGTATGAGTTTTAAAAAAAATCGTTAGAGCCGTTTTCAAGAAAATCGTGAAAAACACAATTTTCGGCATATTATCTGCCATTTTTTCCGACATTTCTTGATGATTTTTTTTAAATTCTTCGAGTAGGGTCCTCATGGTATAAGAACCTTAAGTTCCAAATTTCAAGTTAATTGGGAATCGAAATATTGCAAAATCCATTTTTCTCAACAATATAATAATAATAATAATAATCATTTTATTTGTTTCGACAATCGCCATACAAATGAGTTGAGTTGATATATAATATAACAATTACAAATTTAGATTAAATATCTTCAAAAATCAATTATAGACTATTATCACAGTATCACATAAATATTTCAATAAAAATGTAACAATAAAATGAATAAATAGTAAATTAGCAAAATTTTGATCAAACAGGAGCTATTACACATAACAATAATAATCAAATTGGGGTTTTTACTGTAGAAATTAACTTTACTCTCCCTAGCCTATACCCCACCCTATCTCTAATCTAAATCCTTATCTCAAGGTCATTTCGCTTTCGGTTTCTGGTAACTCGGCATTTCTCCTAATCAGAGCTTTCAAGATATATTCGTATACATTTTTAATTTTTTCATCATTGTAATTAGAAAGAAGAATCATGATTTTATCAGTTTTCTGAATAACATTTTTGGTGTATGGTAAAATAAGAGACCTGAAACTTTCGTAAGCAGGACATTCTAAGAGGAAATGTGCTAATGACTCCATACTAGAATTACATGAGGGGCAGATTTTTTCGACATGAAGTTGATAGTATTTTCTATCTATATAGAAGTAAGTGGATGACACAGATGATGTTCTCAATTGAGATACACAGCGAATCAGTTTTATTGGTAGTTCAAAATCTAGCTGTTCTCCTCTTTCAAAGTTAGGATTAATACGTTTATAGAGAGGGCATCTTTGGGATGAAAATGCACGTTTTATGTCCTCCTCTTTCAAGTATCTTAAATAACGGCTAAGAATCCTATCCCTGTTGTTCGCTAGGTTGATTTCATCAATTCCATCGTCATTGAAAATACTTTCGAATTGGATAGAATCCAATTCCTTTCGAACATATTCTATCCAATTACCTTTAAAACTAACTCTTAAAAGAAGGCGATAACAAATGAATGGAAACCGTGACTCTCTCAAGTTTACAATTTTCACTAGCCACGATAAATATCTTTTGAACATTTGAAACCTGAGTTTTGGCCTATTTGTTTCCAACCTGACACACCAACTCGGCGTTGAACGGAGCAGTAGTAGCAGGCGTTTTAAGAAAAACAACTGAGCTATCTCTATTGCTTCTTCACAATTCAAACCCCAAACCTCCGAGCCGTACAGACATGACGGTATTACAACTGTATCTAATAACTTCATCTTATCTATCCACTTCACTGACCTCACCTTAGATAAAACTTCTATCGCCACCGCTGATTCAGTCTTCCCCCTATTTATTGATCGTCTACACATCTCAGAAAACCGACCAGATGATTGGAATATAACCCCCAAATAATTATACTGGCTACACATATCTATTTTATCACCCCCGAGCAGGAAATTAGCTTTATGACTTTTGCTTAAGCGTCCTTTATGGAAAGTCAGAATTTTCGTTTTGTTTGCATTTACTTTTAGACCCAATTCAGAGCTATATTGATCCAAACATTTTAATTTATTTCTTACGTCAGAAATACTATCGGCCAATATAACTATGTCATCAGCGTACTGTAACATTAAACTATCGTTATCACCATCAATATTTAGGCCATGCAAACCTCTCTCCCTGAAAAATTCTTCTATTCCTGACGTGTAGAGAGCGAAGAGCAGTGGACTGGCGGGGTCGCCCTGCAAAACGCCTTTGCTCATTGCTATTGGCTCAGACTGACTACCACTTGAACGATTTTCCACCACTATAGTGAAATTACTGTAAAGGTTTTGGAATACATTGATAATTCTCCTACTAACTCCAAGACTTCTCAATTTTTGCCAAAGCAGATTGTGGGGGACGGAGTCGAATGCGGACTCATAATCCACAAACAATGCGTACACTTTTCTCTTTTAGTACTCCATATAATATTTTACTATTGAGCCTAATACAAAAATATTGTCCACGCATGATCGGCCCTTACGAAATCCTGACTGACTCTCTTCCATTACTCCGCTCTCATCCGCCCATAGCGCTAATCTATCTGTTATTATACTGGTGTAAAGTTTAAGAATGCAATTCGCTATAGCTATTCCTCTGTAGTTTCTGGGATCTAAAGTACAGCCTTTTTTATACAACAAGAAAATTTTAAGCTTCGCCCAATTTATTGGTATAATGCCTGTCTCTAGTATTGAGTTAAATAATCTAATCAACATATATTTTCCTTCGGGAGCTAAATACTTGAAAAATTCGTATGGAATTTTATCCAAGCCTGGCCAACTTTTATTTTTCTGCCTCCTCAATCTATTCTCTAACTCCAAGAAATCTATTCTTCTATCTAAAACTGGATGTTTCACATCACAGAATTCACAGTACTCTCTAATAGAAGATAGTTCGTATTTTTGTTGAAAATATCTAGCCCATTCCTCCAAATTTATACAGTTTTTATCTGTTCCTCTTTTACCCTTGATCATGCCAACTATTCCCCAGAACTCTCTCGTATTAGTAACATTATTGAAATTTTCCCTTATTTTTTCATAGAATTGTTCCTTTTTCTGTTCTATTGTATTCTTGTACTCTCTTTTCTTGTTCATGAAGTTATTCAAAGCGTTTGGAACTGGATTTCTCTTCTTGTAATCTCTGTATGCTTTACGCAACTCTCTCTTTAATTCATTGCAATGCTTATCGAACCAAGGTTTGTTTCTAAATTCGTTAACTCTCATAACATTTTTCACCATACCCAGCGATTCAGCCCTTTCTATTATACCTCTCATCAAACCATCAGCTATATTCTGAATATTTTCACCACTCTCACTGAAGCTATACGGAACAACAAAGTTTCTACTATATTCTAGTTTAGCTGAATCGTTCCAGCGAAACATTGTTTGACGTGTATTCAAGTAAGATCCTAAACCCCTATTGGCTTTTATTTTGGTAGATACAACGAGCGGGAGGTGATCCGATGTCAAGACCAAATCGGAAACTTCCAGATCTGAAATAAAAGGGAAACTCTCCAAGTTGACCCAGACTAAATCTATTAAACTGCTTCCGTTAGTACTATTAAAAGTAAATTGGCCTGGAGTATCGCTTCTACATCTGCCATTCAAAACGAAAAATAAATTTTCTTCCATAATACTAACTAGTTTATGAGCATTATTTGAAGTGAAACTGTCTCGTGATACTCTATCAGCACATAATTCTGAGCTGCTGAACACTTTCCCACCTGAACATTGATTCAATTCTCCTATTCTCAAGTTAAAATCGCCGCCAATCACAACGGGAAAAGAAGAGAGTAGTAATTCGTTATGACTTAAAAAATCTTGTAACTCATCAAGGGTATTTGCTACCGTGTCAGGTTTCATATAGATTGAACAAATAATAATACTACCTATAGGACAATCTATTTTAACAATCAGAATGAAGTCCTTGGCTAAAACCAAGGACGCTTTCAAATAGTTTCTTACCAATACAATTAAACCTCCACTAGCTCTACCTCTTGAATGCAACTCTTTCTTAGCTGGCACACTAAAACAATTGAAACTATTGAATGATTTAAAATTAAAATTAGAGTCCACTAACCAGCTTTCACTTAAACAAATAATATCAAATTTTTTAAACTGTTCCGTTTGAGTTATATCTAAGTTTAGAAAGTTTTTAATACCATGACAGTTCCAATAAACAATTTTCACATATTCTAGAGCTGATCCTACCTTGATTCGATTTGTTTTTGTAACTGTCACCTGGTTGCATGTACGGCTGCCACCTTCCTCCGCTGGATTCCTGCTGGACTCTATGGATAGAATGGCTCGGCTGCCCTCTCCTCTCTTCTTCGTCTGCTATTGAGATAGTGGTCGACTCCCATTTGAAGATGTTTTGTTCCGCGAAGTTTTTGAGATTTTATCGCTCTCCAGCCAAGCTCTCACACCAGATGATTTTTTTGTCGGAGTATTGGAAGATTTTCTCAAATTTTCAGTTGACGTTTTTCCCGCTAGTGGAGTATTCGACCGGAGCACCCTTGAAGTGCATTGAGAGTGTGTACGCGAGTACTTGTTAAATTGCGGATTCCTTCTCTCCTTGACTGGGTCATCACTCTCTCTTTCAGCATGTATCAAAACTTGAACTTCTCTCCTCGGACTCGGTGCTAGAACTATTTCATTCTCTGATACCACCGTAGAAGGGGATGATTCACTCGGAATTGTAATTTCTGACGAATTTTCCTGAGCTATTTGAATAGTCTCTTCACTGACAATTTGATCGGATAAAGTTGGTACCTCTTTAACTGGTGAGGAGTTCACATGAGATTGCACCCCCATCTGCCCTTCTCCCTTACTCTCCAGCCCCTCTCCTTCACACTCCAGATTCTCCCCACTTTCATTTTCGAATTTACTTTTCAGCTTATCTAGTGTGAAAGGATGTCCATTAACTATTAATTTATCGTATTGCAAGACAGCATGTTGTCCATCGCTCCTAGCCATTAGCAGGAATTTTTTCAACTCCTTCCTTATTTCTCTCACCCGAGTGGTAAAATCTTCCTCGACACCTATATTACAGTCTTTCAATTTATTCCTGTTATTTAAAATCTCTAACTTTTTCTTGAAATTCCAAAATTTAACAATAATTGGCCTACCGTTTGCCGATCGTCGGCCCATTCTATGAGCTCGCTCAATATCGTAGTTTTTCACGTTCACTTTCAATTTAGATTTGATAAAGTCCATTATAAGAGTCTCACACATAGAACTTTTCTCCCCCTTTTTCTCTATGATATTAAAAAACACGAGGTTATTACGTCTTGAAAAACCTTCAAGACGATCTACTTGGAATTTCAACTGATTATTCTCCTTAGAAAGACGATCACAATGTTCCTTAAGCGTAGACACCTCATTATTAATCACTACAATGTCATGATTTATATTCAACACAGCACTTTTTATGTTCGGAATGTCTGTAACTATATTTTCGATTTTTTCTAGTTTAAGGAATACATCATTAATAGTCTTTTCAGGACCGGGATTAGACTCGATTCCAGCGATCGCCAGCAGCAAGAAAACGACACCCAATGCGAAAATATTGCAAATTTTTGAGTTCACTTTTAATTTGGACGCTTTATTCAGTCTAAGAAACTTAGTACCAAACACTGCAACAATATGTCAACAATTTCTCAACAATATGCTGCAGATCTTATGCGATTTTGCCAGGAACGACACTCATGGCAGTCGATAGGGCTTATATAGGGCTATTTTTTGTATGAGTTTAAAAAAATCGTTGGAGCCGTTTTCGTGAAAATCTTGAAAAACACCATTTTTGACATATCCGCCATTTTTCGATGAATTTTTTTGAATTTCTTAGAGTCGGGTCCCCATGGTATAAGAACCTTAAGTTCCAAATTTCAAGTCAATTATTATTATTATTTCGGTCGCATGAAACCGCATTTAATGAGCACAGCTCAAACGGTGTACGACAATCGGTCAATTAGGGATCGAGATATAGTGTATACAGACATATATACACACACACACACACACACACACAGACCAATACCCAAAAACCACTTTTTTGGACTCAGTGCTGTGTACCTTAATGTTTTTTGGAAAGCAATACTTTCCTTACCTGGTAGTAGGTAGGGCAATGAAAGTAAAAACATGAAAAAGGACTAAGAACACAGGAACGACTTGAAATCGATGTTGGTCATTGAAAGAAGAGCAGCAGAAATTCATCATTTCACTGGATAAAAATCTCATTTTGAGACAAAGTCAAGCGAGCCCAGTCAAACCCTTTTATTTCAATTTAAATATCGATAATTATTATTTATACCAAAAAATCTATAAAATTATTCTAATCAATAATATTACAAGAATTTTTATAGTTTTAAACACCTAATGGTTTTTTATTAATACAGTATTACTTACATAAGTATTGATGTGCAAACGACGATCCCTAGCTTCGGGTGTCCTTTGTAGATACATATTCAAAATTCTATTAAACTCCATCATACGCGAGTCAATACGCAAATCATCCTGAAAAGTGAATCGAATTATTTAATCATTAAATTAGAATTCCGTTATGTTCATAGTTCAAAAAAGCATATGAATTTGCTATAAATAATAAACTTCCAAGTTAAATGATAGATTATGACAAAGAACAAATAAATCTTGTATTCTAAATCATCGTTAACAGATAAAATCCAACGCGATAATGGTCAAGAATAGAACAGATTATTTTGGGTTTCCATGAATAAAAATAAGTTGGGAAAAATGGAATACACTAACACAAAAAAAATTATTAAAATGCATACTGATAGCAGTAATACTCGGAATATTTGTAAACATTAATTTCTAAAACTCACCATTGATTTCAACAACATTGGATACTCCAGACCATCAGTTCCGAGAAATACAATTCTTTTTGGACGTTGCAATGAGACCAATATTTGTAGATCATCTTTCAAGCCACGTATAAAGACCGGTGTGCTGGAAACCCCAAATACATGTCAAAACAGCAAAACATATAAGATCAGTCACATATTGCACCTTAGATTTTTTGATGTACCTTTTACATGCCGATACCTTGTACCGTGATATTTATTCCAATGTTACCATGTTACCGGAACCGGTGCATGTCTATTTCAGAATTGCAGCAAACATGTGCGTCCTACTTATGAACCCTGCGGTTTATTATATTATTATTATACTATAAACTAGTCGATATCATATTTCTAAGCACGGAACTAGCACTGGAAATACTCTGGGAAATCTAGATAAAAACAAGATGAAATTCAAATAATGGAAATAGAATATAACTTACAGAAAGTTATGTTATTAATTATATTACAATTTTCAAGAAATCGTAAACGATTGGATTAAAAATGGATTTGCAAAAGAATTTCTGGAAACAAGAGCAAAGTAAATTTCAATAGATTATTGTAATAAATTACTCACTGAGGAAAAGGATTGTGATCGTTGTGATCAGCCGATCTGGGAATAGAAAGCGTCTGAAACTTTTGAGCTGGCATTAGAATTTGACTGAATCCAGGAGTTTCGAAAAGTTTCGGTAGTGCGGCTAATAATACTTTCACTGACGTTACCTTCGTCCTCTGCAAAAATTTTATAAAAAGTTAATGTAATAAAGCTTGGAAAATAATCTTCCACAGTTATAACAAATTATATTTTTGTACCTATGAGTCACTACTAAGTAGATAATATAAAAACACCAGCCGCATCACCATTCAACATGGCAACATATTTTTAGAATTATGTCGTCTTATAGTGAATCTTATCCCTCCTTTGGGAGATTAGCTGTCGTTAGTAAAGACAGTCAGTCGTTTCCCGTTTCTGGAGGAATAGTAATTGTTGCATTACACTCTAACTGATTAACTTCATGTTATTCAGAGGTGTTCTGCATCTTCACTTGGTTGTGAAGACTGGCTTATGGTTGAGAGGTTCGACGTGCTAACCACACGTTACTTCTATCCTGGTTGATGATTATTCGCCTGCTGTATTTTCTGTCCGGGCTGGGAGGGCATTCTGGCGGGGTGGGGGTGGTTTTGGCTCGGTCGGTGTTGGTTCGGGGGCTGTGGGTTCTTTTGAGAATTTATGCCTTTTGGGCAGGTATTGGCCGGGATGGAGTCGTTTTCCTGTCTTGCCGGAGTGTCTTCTTCGCTTGGATGGACTGTATAGTTTGGTGAATATGAAACTGGCAACCAGCTGGTAGGTCTAGGCCCTTCATAGGGCTGTTGTGCCATTGACAAACAAACATAGTGAATCTTATAAAAATTTGGATAAGGTAAATATGTATATAGTTTTCAATCATTAGTTTTACAAGAGTCACTTTCTATAAGGTATGCGTTTTATATAAGTCCTCGCTATGGACCCACCGCACAAGTTCTGACTAGCATATTTGTGAAAATTGAGAAAAATAAACAGAAGCCTAAATTTCTGTAGTACGATTTTGGTTGGCACAATCAAGTTGAAGTTTGATTTACTGAAAAGAGATGTTACTGGTTTAATTGTTCTTAGGTGCATGGCTGCAAATTCAAGTGTGAGAAATAAATAATAACCAAATCATGTCACAGCATTCTATGACTATATTTTGAAGATATAAAAAAGGACAAGTAACGAAAACGATATTGCGTGAAATCATTTTCATTTTCAATGAATTACAGAAAAATTAAAACAATTAGGTGTTTTGTAGTACGGTACTCTAAATATTAATGAAGTAGTGATTTTTACCTCATCTACAGCTCTTCCGCTGAGTTCCACCAATCTACCAATCAACTGTTTGTAATGTTTTATCAGTGTTGTGAGGTACACGTCATCTTTTATGCTGTTGAATATTGTCTCGCATCTCTTCACCCTCACACTATAATTTGACTGGAAAAAATACATCATAGTTACAAAACTTTGTCAATAAACAGTTATGAAGCTGCACGAGAATGTAAGTCAAAATAGGATAAAAGTTTTTAAAACAGCATCTTACTCAAAATAACAGTATTATAGATTTGTGACAATATGGCACACTTTTTCTTGTGATTTTTTTCTCGTGAAGAGTTATACTTTCAGTTTTTACATACATACAGTATTTATTAATATTGAAAAACTTTAACACTGCAATTAAATAATGAATGAATGAATGAATGAAATAATGATTCTGCTAATAAATTATAAGAAACGAAATTTAGAATCACATTAAATTGAGATTGAAAATGTGATTGAAACATTGTGTTTGTAAAACAGGTAAATGAGAGATTTAAATTGTAACAAAAAAAAATCCAATTGAAAATGTAAATGCTTGCTGATGATAAAATAATTGCCACATAAAATAATGATTACTTGTGGGTGAGAAATAATTGACTTACAATAAAATGTCAAACGACAAGGGAATCAAACCAAAGACTGGATGGTAATTAACAGCCTTCAGTTTTAGCAATTCTGATGACTATGCTGGCTAATTATTTTAGATTTAATTGGTAAATATGATTGAAAGACAAAACTGATATGAAGGTGGAAATAAATAAATGTATATTCACCTTGCAAACGAACATCATCATCCACAAAGCTTGATGCGGGTAGGTTTTTATAATGTCAATCAGAATCCTCGTCAAAAGCTGAAAACAAGCTGGATGAGGATGACAAACTCTCGAAATGAGCTGAGACATGGCAGTCATGAAAGTGTAGATGGGAAGTCTGCGCAGAAACTCTTCAATCACTTTGATCATGGTGGTCAGTGTGCTTTCCTGTTCAGCCAAATTTTTGTGATTTTTCGATTTGCGATTTTTAGCGACGATTGTGCCAAAATCCAACCAAATCTCTAGCATGCGCGGCATCGATTGGTAGATGTATTTGCGGCCATACTCCAGCGATTTGCCAAAGTAATTGATGATGTGTAGCTGGCTGTCTAGATCAGACTTGGACCAAACGTTGTTGTCCTGCTTGCTCTCTCTGAATACTCGATACTTGAATTGCGCCAGACAAGCCAAGCTCTTCTCCCACTTTTTGCACGCGTCCACTGCTTCTCTATAACACTTCAAATTCAGTTCCAAGTCGATGTTCATATTGGCGTCATTATACTTGGCTACAAGTAGTTTGGCTTTAGCCAATAGCATTCTCTCTGAGTCTGATAGGTTGGCCACGTTGGGAAAGTGTTTTTCGATTCCCCACCGTAGTGTGGTGATTGCCGTTTGACATTCGGACTTCGCCCAATGCAGCTTGGCTTCCTCAATGAACAATGCCTTGGGACTCAGTTTTTGAACGGTAAGGATGTTCGAATACGCCTGTTGAAAATTGCATGATTTTCTTGCAAGTGAAATACTTTTCAACCAGCATTTACTGATGACTTGTTTCAATAGGTCGGTGACACTGGGACATTTTTGGTCGAGCATATCTTTGGCTATGGTCAATACGACTCGGCGCATACACAGCACGGGCTGCAGCACATGATGCGTCGGTTGCAACAACTTCAGTCTTTGTTCTAATTCGTTTGAGATAAGATCTTTGAACTGCGCTAACTTCTGTGAGCTCTCGCCAGCTAACAAACCTATCAAACTATTGCCCATTTTTTCAAATTCATCTAAAATGTGTAATTTGACAATGTAGTCGTATCCTTGCTTATAACCTCCACAAGTAACAGTCGCTGTACTCACTTGCTGGATAATACTTTTCTTGATGGTGTTCAACTGCTCCATCATTGCTGGCTTATCTTCATTACGTAAATGAAGAATTGCCTTCCCAATGGATATTCCCCAACTCTTCTCGTACATTTTTCCAGGTGTTTTGAGAACGTGCTCTAGTTGGTCCATCAGACCAAGACTCCAGACGGCTTCAGCCTGTTCGCCATACAAATCGATATTGCATTTGTCCTTATAAATGACCGCTTCAGCTATTTTCAATGCAGTGCATGGCTGATCCATGCTTAGATAGCATTTAACCATTCCTTTCAAGTATTCACCGTCGTTCTGATGCGACAGGCTTTCATAGCAGGTGGCAGCATCATGAAGGTGACCAGTCAGCGTGTGATACAGTATCATTTCTTCTGGAGCTGGTTCTCTCTCATGAATAGCTATCACTCCTCTTAAACCGTCCGGTTCTTTCAAGTGAGAGTAAATTTTTCCAAAAGTGGGAAGCAAATCTTGTAATTTCTTTGGGTTCTCTAACGCATACTCTTCTAAATACATTAGAGCTCTGGCATATTCTTGGCAATGGATTGAGCCTTTGGCAATATCAATCAATGGAAAACGTTTCAAAAAAGCACAAACTGTTTTATAATCTTTGTTCTGTGAATTTTGAAGCGAAGAGAACTTTTTCTCAGTTTCTTTCTGCCATCTGTGAAGGAAATCTATTAGGGAATACACAATTTTCGTACAGATAAGACTATTTTGAGCAGTGGACAAACCTTGGTCTGATTGCGATAAATTTTCAAATTTAATAGTAGTACGTCTCACTTTTTGTGACAATACAACTTTCTTTTCAGTCGATTTCTCTCTTTCATACCAGCAAAGTACAGCCATTATCTCTTCTTCAATTCTCTTCAAATTTTCTTCAGACGCGTGTAGAACTGCATAGAGAAAAATGTATGGAATGAAAAATAGAAGTACTTGCATATCTTTCTTCAAGCTGGGATGGCAAACATTGAAAACTCGACTGGCGAATTCATCTGGTGATGTCAGAGGAATGAGGAAAGTGGCCCAGTTATAAGCCCAGCTCTTCACCGTGTTTCCTAGATTAGAGCCAAATATTGGATGGGTACTGATAGCAGTGCGGTTGATAGCATTTTGACAGTTCAGATAGCGCGTTTTCAAGAAAGGCATCATCATATTCTGAATTTCTTCAGGAAACTCTTCCCAAACTGGTGAATTGGGTGATATGTTGTAGATTTTCAGCAGTTCTTGAATAGCTAATGCAAGGCAATCCATGAGGAACGTATGCCTTGCTTCTTGTAGAGCTTTTGTAAGGCACAGTAATGCAGCAATTGCAAATCCATTTCCGGAAATAGACATGTGCTCTTGTTGATTATTCTTTTCGAGAATGAGATTGCCCGTCAAGTACCCAGGATCGAGGGCTCCCAGAGATCCAAGACACTCTCCACAAGCCATTCGAATATTTTCGTTTTCATCACGAGAACCTGTGATAACCGCTTCAAAAAATCGAATGACAGTTGGATCCAGTGAATCATTGTTCAATATCAAGTCAGAAATGAACGCCCTGTTTGACGCTAGATAGTTCTGTAACTTTTTCAGGCCATGAAGTCTCACATCAACATTCTCATGACTTGCTATTTTTATTGCCACTTTGAACTTTTTTCTCACGCTCAGATTCCTGGAACAAAAAATTACATTCACATTTTATTCACAGTTATGATTGAATTTATAAGAAGTGATCTGTTATATAAGAATAAATAGATAGATGGAGTTTATATGTATTCAAATATATATACAAGATTACGTAATACTTATTTTCTCTTAGGGCTACTGTATTCATTAAAACTTCATGTTAATTAGAATAGAGTATAAATAGAATAGATTAATGTTTTTTACTGTTATTTACACTTGAAAATGGCTCTATAACACCGAAACATGTTGTGTAGAATAAAAATATTTTAAATAAGGGTACTCTGATGTGAATTATTTCAAAGTTTTAAGATTACGTACTCTGCAAACTGCTGTATTGTAATATATTAATGATAAAGAATGAATGTCTATCTATATTATCAGTAATATACTATTATGATTATAACTATTATCAGATTATCACCTTAAAAATGTCTTCTAATTCAAATTACTGATACTGTAGAATTATATTAATCTATTTCATCCTTGAGGTAAGATTCCCAAGCGGTACGATTGCCCGGCTTTAAATTCGCTACTAGAGCTACCCAGCTCTAGCTGTGCTGCTCTATCCATCACAACTCACATAACTGTATTTTTAATGTTTACCATATTATTAGAGCTACTAATGTATATTAAACCAATAAAATATAGTGAAATTTACTTGAAAATGTCGCTTGGGAATCGTACCTTTACAATTAATTTCTATCATTAATACTTTTCTAAAAACAAGCGTAATTTTTAAAAGTGAATGTTACAAGATTGAGAGGAGACAATTCATAAGTGGAATAAATATTTGTGAAGTACCCGATTTTTCATTCGGAATGAAAAAATGTCTATTCTTAGCCCCATGGGTGAGCTAAAAAAACTAGATTAATTCGCCCTATTGGAGAATAAGACAGCAAATTAAAAACAATTTCGAGAGTATCAGATAGATTGGAAAAACGTTCTATTTATACTTTCAAAAATTTACAATAAAAGGACTTAACTCACTTATGCTCTTCGATTTTCTTCTGAATCATCTCGTAAACGTCTTGTATGGATTCATGATTGGGTACAAACGATAGCTCATGAATATGTGAGGAGACTAGTTCATGGTTCTCTACCACTAAGAATTGGAAGATTCTGCTCACTATTTTGCTGAAATTTTCCAGTAAAGGGAGCAACGAGATGAATATTGTGCTCATCAATGGCGCGAGTGCTTTCAGATCAACGCTGCAAAAATAAAAAAAGGAAGCATGAAAATTATAAATTTTCTTTTATTTATATTTTGTATATTACTCTAATTACAATATTTTTTATTCAATTATCCTAGAATCACGAAGTTAATCGGAAGCATGAAAATTATAAATTTTCTTTCATTTATATTTTGTAAATTACTCTAATTACAATATTTTTTATTCAATTACCCAAGAATCACGAAGTTAATCGTAAAAGGTTGCAATCGTATTATTCAGATCGTTATTTATATCTCGTACAATAATTCACGAGTGCAAAGCATAAAAATTATTATGCTTTTTACTTTTACATCTAGTGTAAAAATGTGTAATTTACATTGTATGTGTTCAACATACCTGTGGAAGAAAGCCACCCACACATCACAGGTTAGTTCAGGAAAGGAGCTGTGGCAGAGCTTCAACGCTTCCCTCAGCATGGCGATTATTCTCAGCCGAACCGGAGTGATGTGCTTGGCACCCATCAGTGAGAATATCTCCGGCAAGGCAAGCAGCACGTTCTTCTTCTCGCTGTCTGAAGAATCTCGGCTCACCAGTCTGCTTTCCATCATGCCAACTACACCAAGAAAGCGTGGAGCCAGGAATTCGATCTACAAAGAAACCACAAATTCAAAGACTATATGAGAATGACTAGATACAATTTTGTAAATCAATATCATGAATGAAAACATAAATACAATACATTCTAATCGACGATAGTACTTGCAATTTTTCAATTGTATAAAAATGTAATTAAACGACTGATGATAATAAATTTTCAATAGATTGAATAAGATATGGATTACTACCACAATATCACCTTCACGACTATACAAAAATATATACTGTACAGTATTTGTAAAATGATATGGATAATGATAATATACCTCGGGCATAATAAACTGTACTGTATAAGGGCCTTAATTAAAATAAGTTATCTAACCAAAAACAAGCGTTTCTCACGATTGGATGTCAAATCAGCGTAATTGTAATTAACTAGTAGATTCAATTGTCGTATCAGTTTTTTGTCTTTAGTCAGTGCAGACCACCTCCAAGTATATATTTTAAATTTAATTTATAAAAAATGTGTTCTGGAAATATATAGAAATCTTTCTAAGAGAAAAGTTTATTGTTTTAGAAACCATAAATTATATAAAGTCATGCAAAGCCAATACTGTATGTGTAATGTGTATATGATACGAACCACATTCGATGTGTATTCCTCATGTGTGAACACATCTGATTTTAAATAATTGAGAGCCTCCAGTACACGTTCCTTCTTTCCATGAATATGAAGCAATATTTCGCACACAATTGTCTGGAATCAAGTATTTAAAGTTTAAAACGATAAATAAAAACCATTACAAAATGATAATTCAAGTAACAAACATGATTTTTATCAGAAATAATTCATTAGGATTTCATAAATGGGGAGACCAGCCCTCAAGTTTATCCTACTTCATCGATATGTGACTTTCTAGAAAGATTCAGAACAAATCAAACAGCAGACAAGTACAGGTTCTTACATAATTATTTTTGCCTGATTATGGTAATTTAACAAAAAACCCTTGCATATCTTCAAAAGACGGATTGAGAAGGAGACCTTGGTAGTTTTTTACCTTGTAGCAGGATTTGATCAAAGCTTCTCTTGTTTTTCCGGTAAGATTTTCAGTTATCTCACACACTTTCGCGAGTGTATCAGCACTTTCATTCATGTAGAAATATGGATATATATGCTGGAACAAGAATTATAAGCATATTTTAAACTGGAGCAACAATGAGATGAAATACTGAATAATATAACTCAATTCAACGTTTTGAAATGAATCTTCTGCTTTTTTCAATTACTATTGATGATGACCCATGCACTATTATTCTATTCATTAAGTTATAAAAAGGAAAAACTTATTTCTTGAAGATTATCAAGATAAAATGATAATTTGCAATTTGAACTCTAAATGTGGGAGAATTATTCGAAAATCTTTGATATCCCATGCAAAATTCAAAATCCAAATATCTATAAAAAATTGAAGAATGATTAGGTGGATTTTCATAAGGAATGAATGAGGTTAATTTAATCAACAATTTTTGACGTACAAAATGTTGAATCCAGAACACATAGAATTAAATTGAAGTTTGTTTACCTGGAAACCTTCTTTCATTAGCAAAGAAACATCTTTTTCTAATTTATCGCTGATATAGTAGAGGATCCATTCCAGATCAGGTTTCTTCACCACCAAGTGCAGTATGTACTTTAAAAGGTGACTGGAAGCATTCTGGGCTAATAATGTTTCTTCCTTCTCATAAGAAAAAGCACACGAGAACTTGACAATCATACTTGACAGTGTGTGTTTATTTAATGGCTTTTTTATCATAAGCATGTCAGCTAGTTGCTTGCAAAATTCTCCGCGGTACTTGAAAAAGATTTCCTTCAACAGTTTGTTATGTTTTTCGGCGATTTTCTGAAGATAGACAACTGTTGAGCCCACGCATGAGTTCGGGTGCAGAACATACATGAGAAGCATTTTGAAGGTCGGATAGAGCACAAAATCTAGCGGAGTCATGCCAACTTTTCCAATAGCTGCCATTGTGGTAACTTGCAAGCTCTTCTTTAAATGAACCAGACTATTGAAAACCGTGTCCATTGCAACCGTTTTGAATGAAGTCAGAAGAAGCTCAGAATTCATCAATTCCTGTCTGTCATACTGGCTGAGAAGTCCAACCTCTTCTATTACACAATCCTCGTGCCGCTTGATCCACTTTTTCTTAAAAATAAGATCGGCCACAACTTTAACAAAGCTCTCTCGCACCTCGTTGTTGGGATGTTTCATCAGCACAATCCATCTGTTGACACAGTCCAACGTGTGGAACAGAGACAAATGGTTGGCGAAACGAGGAAGTAGAGGAATTATCCTCAGTAGCACCTCTGCAGAAGTGGACGATAACAGCTCTAGAACACATTTCAACAAACTGTGGATCTGATTGTTCGAGTTCAGCTGGCCTTCTTTTATTCCTAGATCACATTCTTTGCACATGATTTTCAGCCTGCTCTGGCCATCAGCTCTACTCGAGTAGCCAGTATTGGACATGGTGCAAATCAGAGCTGATACTGCTTCGCAAGCGGCAATTTGAAATCCATCCATGGAAAGTGATGGTTGCAAAATTGATTGATCAAGCTCAACATACAAAGAGTTCGAATATTTCAACAAGAAAGGCACACTTTCAATAATCTCCGACGAATGCACTTTTTTCTGAAAGCATTCTACCAATAGCCTCACTCTGAATTCCACCTCCACATCTCCTACCATTCTCCCCAAGCCCACAACACAGTCTTTCTGCACTTGTTCAATAATGGGATTATACTGTTCGTTCTCAATCATAGCCAACACATTTTTCAACTGATTGCTATTCGCTGTCTCGCCTATTACACATTTTTTCGATATTGGTAGAGAAAGAAATATCACAAGGCGCTTCAAAGTATCTTCATCAATGTTTTCACTCTCAGGTAGGAGCAGTAAATTGGTTATCACAGAAATCAAATGTTGAAAGCATCGAAGATCCGTGGCAAGAGAGGAATTGTGTGCAATAGATGCAACAGATGAATAGAATCTATTGTTGAAAGCGCAAACACTTCCATCTTGGAAGCGATCGAGCAGTCCAGTCAGGTTTGTAGCAGATTGAGCAACAGACGACATCAATTTTATGAAGTCTTCGTCTGCTATCGAGGAGTGTTCAAGAATTTCCATTTTGGAGACTAGAGAATCACACAGACACTTCCAAAGTTCGCTGTCCATCAGACTCGTCACTTCATCTGGGTTTCTGAAAACAAAAATGAACAATTTAAAAACGAAAACTGAAAAAAGAAAGAATATTGTTATTATTCCCATCACATGCTAGTACAACTATTGCCAATGAGCACAGTAGTTGTTTCATCACATAATCAAATAACTTATTCGTCAGCTAAATAACTTAATTCAACTAAATAACTTAGTTCACACTCCATATTTTCAGCTGAACATGATGCTCACATGAGCGAGGATGATGAGTTAAAGGACAATGAAATATGATATGAGGCTTCTTTCCATTTTCATGGAAATGTTCTGACTGAAGGATTATATGAGTAAAATCAAACGATTCTACCATCAAGACTTATCAATATGAGTGTGAATATAACCATCAAAACACATTAGTATTAAGGACTGATGATTCGGAGTTACATCAAATTTGGGTCCGGACCATATTAAGGCTGAATAAGCCAGACAGGAGTGTTCCGAAACACCAAAAACTCAGGGATACTTTTGATACTCAGTCAGTTAATGTTGCAATATATTGAGACACAAACAACTAAGATATGAAACAATTGATCAAAATAATATTGTTTGAAGGATTTTGAGAATTGATTACTTATAAGATGACATAATAATATAGCCTATTGAACATGAAAAATTAATAAAAATTAGAAGATTAATTGATTATATACATCATTTCAAAATATACCAATATATTGATACATATCAGGTACCCATTCTTTGCCAAGGGCAGATCTTAAAAATCCTTTCGTAGAACATGAACGGTGTGCTTTTTTAATAGAACACGACCCTTTCATTGAAAAATCTAATCGCTGCTTGCCGAATCGTGAGAGTATTTGAAAGATGATTGAAGTGCCTTTGGCATTTTTTTACAAGTAATTTGAAACTGACGGTTAAAAACAGTTGTGTTCTAATTAGGCTGTTCCACATTTCCAGGATTCTTGTCCAATTGAAAATGAGGTTGCTTGAACTGTTTTTAATGATTTAGGTGCCTCCCTTTTTATCATGCTATATAATACTTTCAACATAATATCATTATTCATTCATAAATCTATTGACGAACACATATTGGCAAGAAAGAACAGGCATAGCCCAAGTCTAAATTTCTGTTTCAGCCGATGGTTTCTCACTAAAAGAAATGATCCGAAAGTGATAATTGGATTTGAAATTTTGAATTTTGAAGGGTTGATCCGAAAAACACAGCATACTTCCAAACTTTCATTAAAATGGGAGACACATTGATGAGTGACACATGGGAGTCGGGCGGTTTTCAATTAAATAATACTCGGTCATTTTTCAAGTGATTGCATTTGTTCAACGGAATAAGATCTCGTTATATGTCATTAAGTTGACAAAGTATATTACCAGCAATTTTAGTTATATGTGGAAGAAAATGTCGTCAAAGCAATGTCCATAATTTCGAATGCAGGACTCAACTCTCCACTCAAAATCCTCCATCACACGGACTAACATTTCTGCAGTGATAGCAGCAATTTCTTGAATGATTTCATTCTTCAAGTAGTCCAAATTTTGTGGCTTGTGAAAGAAATTGCTGTTATTACTGCAGAAATGTTGGTACGTGTCATGGAGGATTTTGATTAAAGAGTTGAGTCCTTAATTCGAAATGATGGACACCACTTTGACGACGTTATTTTTCACACATAACTAAAATTGCAAGTTATGAGCTTTGTCAACTTAAATAGCATATGATTTCTCTCTTTTCATTTAATTTTGATTTGGTGTAAAAAAATTGGCAATAATTTCAAAAATTGCCGAGAATTATTTCATTGAAAACCGTCCGTCTCCCGTAAGTCACCCTGCATTTGGACTAATTTTTATCAAAATCGAGATTGAAATAGGCTTTTTTATCTTTCTATGATCTATTGAATTAAATTATCGATTTTCATCCGAATAATTGTATAGCTCAATTTATAACATTTTTCAATTTTTACGGAATTGGAACTTCACTTCAATATGAAAAAATAGAATAAAAATTAAAATTTGGGCTTCGAGGTGAACAAGATGAACATTTTCTGGAGCCACGTAAAATTGTAATCATTATCGTTATTTCAGAACGCTTGGCCTACAAGAAGCTAACTAACGATAGACACTAACACTGTCTCTCTTGAAAGTATAAGATCAACATTTATGTTTCATTCATATTTACCTATCGACCATCATTTTGTCGTCAGATGGGCCGTTTCCTTCAGATAAAGCAGCCATTTCTTTGTTCACCAGTTCTTCGAAAATTGGCATGATTTGCTGAAATGAAGTATGAAATAAGAAGTTTGAGCTTACTCATTCACAAAATAGTCAGGAATTAATCTAGTTACCTATAATATGAAGAAAACTCAAGATCTCTTACAGGAATCGAAATAGAGTTATTTTCAAATTGTACAACAACAAAGACTACTTACCAAGCAGTAAGATATATCTGTTAAATGAGTCTTGACTTGGGTTTTCAATATACTATCATTTTCCACAAATAATGAAGATAGAAGTACAGCTATCAACTTGCTAATACTCTGAGCAACAATATCTGCAAAAGAAAGCATTTAACATTTCTAAATAGAGTCAAAATTAGTTACTAAGATGTTTTGAAATTATTGAATTGAGTTCTGATAATCGAATTGTATCGCAGAAGCCAACGAAAGTGACGGCTGGCGATTGTCACTGTTATTGATGCTCAGCTAAATTAGGAAAATCTGAAAGCGGTCTACAAGAGCGAACTTGTTTAGCTGACTCATTTCAGACGCTACTTTCTGCCAAAAATCAGCCAAAAACTCAACAGACCAAAAACCGACCCTCAAGACATACAACTACAACGTTTAAAAATAATGTAAAAGTACAAACTAAGCAAATATAATAAAGTTTCAAAACCAATTTCTGAACTTGTAACAAAACTGTTGGTATATCAACTACCAGAACCACAATATACAGAAATGATAACTAACCGGATCTCATGAATGAACAATCTCTTTCAACCAACGGAATCAATGAATCCAACAGAATCTTGTTGAGAGTAGGATGGCAAGTACCATTTGTTTCGATAAAAGCATCAAATAACCGTTTGAAGGCTTCCAAATCGCGACTAGCCATACAGTCATCAACAGCTGGCTCGAATGCTCTAATGTACGTACCAAGCCTCTGACAAATATTCAATGTGGACTGAAATGTAAAGGAACAAAGACATAGCATATAAAAGAAGTGAATAATTAATTCCATTTCATTTTCAATTTTATGCATTTTCTGAGTTATGAGGGCAATAAATGGTTCTTCATGGGAACCTAACTTGATACTTATTTTCTCTGAGAGCTACTGTATTTGTTAAAACTTTAAATAATTAAAATCAAAGTACCTTTAAAAAAAAAAAAAAATTACACTACATGTTTCGGCGATATAGTCATTTTCAAGTGTAACTTACCGTACTGTAATATTCTATTAGATGAAAAGTCTCTTTCAATTACTTTGATATAATTTTCTTAACATTAATTAATGATGTCTTTGAGAAGAGCATCTCAACTTGAAACACACCGAGAACGATAGCAAGCAATATTTCAAAATTTCACCAAGGCGAAATCTTCAAAATACACTTGAAACACATCAAAAGAGGTAACAATAAATATTGCGAATACTAGTATTGTACCATAATGAAATTTATGAGAACAACAGGGAGAGTTTGATGGTGGAAAGCATTTGAAAGACAAGCCAGTCTCCTCTGGCCTATAGTGTCGGTCTACGGTCAAAAACTCAAGTTCTGTCACGTGAATTTTTCAGCTTTTCAATATTCATGAGCAACAGATGTTGACAAACATCTTATAATAACTAACAAAATATTACTGTTTTATATTTTTCTAGCATTCACACGACAGTGAATATTATTACATACTATTTTATCAATATATAACAATACAGTACCAAAGTTCAATAAGAATTATGAAGATACAATTGAATAATTGTTTTTCAAGCTTGGTAATGAAAGAAAGTACTTACGCCTGATGATTCAGTATTAAACACATTCAAATGCGCCAAGTTGGCAATCATATTGACAGTTTCTGTAACAACATTCTTCGATTCGTCTTGTAACGATCTCTCGATTAGATAACATAGTAATGATATGGATTCCGAACAGTTTACTATCATTGGTGTTTGAGAAGATATAATCTGTGAACAAAAATATCATAATTGATAACTTGGCTTGATTACGCCATTTAAAAAATGATTCGAAATTTATCACTTGCATCAGGGCATGTTTTAATAGCCTAGACTTTACAATTTATGGAGCTGGAAATGAGGCAAGGAATTCAAGATAGGCCTATATAAAATAGAAATACTAATTTTAATTATTTTTTCAAATGCATAGTTACAAAACCTCAACGATTGATAATTGTAAATGATATTCTTAATATGTTGAAACTGAATTCTAATTGTCAATACCTTCTACTCAATTGACATTTCAAGGTAAATTTCCAGACATTGAAAAAAATGCAATTAAAACTTAACGTCGAAAGCGCGAAACCTTTATATTGCAAATGTTTCATACTCACAGGCAGAAGCGTTTCCAGTAGAACCAAACAATCATCCCGAGAAGATATGATGAATGGATAATTTTCACTTTTGTAATCGCCTGCGCTTTCAGGAGATAGAATTTTGACATAGAAAGGATGGAACCTTACGATCTTATACTCTTTAGCATCTCTTGATTTTCCAATTACGTCTCTCACGTTCAAAACATCTGAAATTAATAAATGATCAAGTCAATGCAATCAAATAACTGAATAAATACCTTGAACTGTAACGAGAACAAACAAATTTTGATTTTAATACGATTGTCACATTCTAATATCATTCAATATTTATTCTGCTAGAAAAATGAGTTGGTCCTCCAATAAATCAAAACACCAAAAGAAAAAAAGGTATTGAAAATTAACGACTTGCATGGGACTGGGCCTATGATGAAATTTTACATCTTATTTTGATAGGAAAATCTTGAAAAAAATAATGAAAAGAGTATTTTGAAAGTCTGGCTTTCCAGATTTTTTTATAAAAAGGAACCACTGTCAGTTTAAAGGGCAACCGTTAGGAAATAATTACAAGCCAATACATAAACTAGAATTGGTTCACTATCATAAAGAATTCAATATAATTTTAAGATAATAGAATAAAACTAAAATGTTAAATAGGTACGCAGAAAAGTTAATGATGATTCTTTTATTCAGGAAATAGACTCACCTTCGAGTAGTTGAATATACTCCATTATTAGAGCTTTGAACATAGCATTATTCTTCTCAGCTAAAAGTCCCAAAATACTGATCTGAGCTTCAACGGAAACTTGGTGCAGTTTTATTAGTTTTTTACGGCAAACGATTTGCATCAGTTGTCCCAGTAACCAGACTACATGAGCTGCAACATAAAAATAACAACATCAACAATTTAAAACAGTCAAAATAATAAATAAAAGATTAACAATATTATATACAATAATAATATTAATATTATACTATTATTAATATTATATACAATGAAAATTACGAATTTGAGGAAATTGATTTTTATTTCAATAGAAGATGACGTTATGTTTCTTATAAAAATAATATTGCTTAGGAGAAATCAATCCTTTTTCATTTCATCAACTTGTTAAATATTCTGTAGAATATAAAACGTACTTCCAATAAATTAACAATCTCAAAGTATGATATTTTAAGTTGATTCAAATACGTTTCTACAAGTAACACTGATACTGACAAGTTAGTAATACTGATACGAGCAATATTTTAAAGAGAAAAAGCCACCACGGAGATTACGTCAACATAATATTTTTTGTCAAGATTGAATTTTTTTTTAAATAAATAGAGATTGAGAACATATCAGGTAGGAATTGCATATTTAGAGAATAATATTCAGAGAAGAATATGAACTCTGACCAAAAAATTAAATTATTTCTAACCACATTCCTTGAATATTGCAGGTAGCATCCAGATCATACTTGCAAAACCTACCTATTCGCACTTGACATCTTATTTTGAAATCACATTCAGTTTCTTCTCTCTGCTTTGAAGGAACAAACAGCGCAGTTTGAGATTGTACACAGCATAGGTTTTTCAAAACATTGGTAATTTTCTTTACATCTTCACCGTGGTAGTCTTCACGGAAAATGTAGGAGAAATTGGTTTTGAACAGTGCCCAAACTGTTGCAGTCTCCTCCTCCTTTTCATCCATACTATTTTCGCACCTAAAGTTAATGAGAAATGATAAAGATAAATAAGACTAAAATAATAAAATATTAAATATTGAAAAAGCAAGAGATGAAAATTTTGTAATGCATTAACTTTGAGATAAATCATTGATAAACCCTCGGATTCGCCATGAATAGGTTTTAATTAATAGCTGTAAATACATAGCATTCAAAACACCGGCACAAAACATCAAAATAATCTCAACTTGAGGAATTTTTTATTGAATTCAAAGAGCATACTAGCATTATAACTCATGAATCGAATTCTATCCACATAAAGATTACTCCGTTAATCCATAATTATTATGTAGAATTAAAACTTCTATTTTTTTATTGGAGTGACTTATTTTCTCCCGAGGATGATTCTGACATGTGCTTGGTTGATTAATTCAATGACATAGATAACATGATATATACAACTTCATGATAACATGATAACATGTATATCAACTTCGAAAATCAAATTAGTGATCAGAATGCACATAGAATAGGCTACATTTGTGTTTACTAAACTTGAATTGAAGCTATCGATTGAGTGAAAAATGGCAATTGTTGGACTCAACCCACCATGAAGCTGATAGAATTTTTCTTATATTTCATTTAAATGATTTGTCATGTTAAATACAACTTCTGCAAGCTTAAATTCACAAGGCAACTACCACCCAACGATAACTTTCAGCTTGTCAATCAATGCAATTCAGCACAGTTTCAATGAGATCGACCAATCCCTGTTGTTGGTCTGTTGGAATTTGGAAAAAATACAGAGAGAAACATGGAGTAAGAGAATGAGCCTCAAAGAGAAAAATATTTAGTAGCAAAAATAACCTGAGAAAGAAGGAGGAAGAAAGAGAAAGAAGAATATTGCGAGAGAATAAGCTGAATTGAGAGATTTTGAAAAGTAATATAGAATAGAATAAAATTCTCAAAAGGTGTGGCGATTGGTGGATGGAAGTCCTCTTTCCCCTCTCCTGAGGGGAAAGGTAGAAGGTAGGAGGGCATAAAGGCTGGAAAACTAAAAAAAAGAAAGTGTTTATGAAAGATTTTGTCACCAATAACAGTTCAATACCAATTGTTTTGGTTTTTAACTAGGCTATATCATGATGTTAAAAGTCTAAAGAGAACGAAGGTTAGAAAACATTAATGGCTTTTATTGGTGGGAATACCCACACAGGTAGGTTCCACGTTCCACCTTGCCTTATTTGATCACATTCTGGTAACTCATCAAAGAGCAGTTTCTTATAGTATTCTTAGCCGAGCTAAAAGTAGGTATAGCTAACACCAAAACTTGGCAGTTGCACTCTAACAGCTATGTTGTCATTTGGAGTTATCATTCAACTACGCCTGGATGATGTTTTTAGAATCAAAAGAGAACTTAAATGCTATTAGATGGTCACATAACAGTCTACAAGAGACAGACGAAGCCGCCCAAAATTTTGGCATCAGCTTTTGCCAAAGTTAAAAAGCATACTTACGACATTTTTCCTTATTCTTGGATCTTCCTTGTGTTCTTGGTCGAGATGAATTCGAAACATCAATGCAACAGCACCAGCATTTTATAACTTTGTCTTTCCTGTAATTGGCAATTGATATAAATTTAATATTGTTTGGTTGCAGGTGTATTCATTCCAAGCAAATAAATGTTGGCTTCAACTGATAGCGAATTTCAATGAGTTTGCATAGCTTTTGTAATGTATAGCCCTACTAGGTCAACTTATTTCACTTCGAAATATTACATTCAATTAACATATTTTTTAAGCTCACTTATAAACCGACTTATAGGCATGTAGGAAATTCTTCTCTATCAAATCAATATTCATTAAACTCATAATGTTGCTCACTAAAAATATATATATTTTTATTTCAAATTAATAACAAAATTTAGTGAATTAAAGTAATGAATTGCAAACATAACCTACAAGACTACAATTTAGTAGACTCCCGCCTTTTCAAATGATTAAAAGTGTCAGAAACAATCAATATCAAACTAAAGCATCCACACAAAAATCCGCATCAAACTAAAGCATCCACATAAAATAAGAAAAATTGATTATTTAAGATGAATAAAACTTACATTTACAGAAAAATAACCAACGACCGGCAAAGCGCCAAGCGAAGTAGTGATGTGCGTATCGATACGTATCGATACGAATATCGATATTTTGAGGTAAAAATATCGATATTTCGTATCGATACGAGCGAGTATCGATACGGCGTATCGATACACGGACCCCGTATCGATACACCACGTGACCACGGATCGGCTGTTTGGAAGGATTCGATATCGATATTCGATATCGATTTGTGGCTTCTGCCATTTTGATTTTGGATTTCGTCTGCAGTGTGCATGTGCAATCTCAAACAAAAACAATAACAAAAAATAAACCAGCTTCAGAGCTTGGCTTCGTCTGACCAAACGAAGAAGAGCCTCTTGCATGATGGAAAAATGACTCCAGCTTGGTCAATATTAATCTTAAAATTATCAATTTGATCTCAAATTGTAGGGAACGATTTGATCTACTATTAAGACCACATTTATTATTCTCCAACAATAATATTGACCAAGCTGGAGTCATTTTTCCATCTTCAATAATTTTTGAACAAATATTGACCGAGCTGGAGTCATTTTCTCATCTTGCCAGCTATTGTTTTGTTGTAATGCTTTGCTGGTATTGGTTGTCATGGGTGGGTTGGTGAAAGATGAAACTGTGAGAATTGAATAGGGATGAATATTGTGAATCTAAGCAATTCTTTCTCTTTGCCTTTGGTTCTCCTTTCCTTTGCTGTCTCGTGTTTCCTATTTCCGGCTTAGTCCCACATGTTCTTCATGTGTTCATCAAGGATCAAGCATCAACCATCAGTTCAGCTTCAGTAGTGCCTTCAGTACTTCAGCAACAGCATTCAGTTCACGATCACGAGTTCAGGTTCCAGCGTTTACCACCCTTCAAAAGTTTTCACGTGTTATACGTTTTCTGTTCTGTGTCCGTGTGTCGCAGTCACAGACCACAGTGTCGGTGCATTTTTTGTTGTCAGTTTCGGTTATCGGTTTATTCTATGAATTGAATCAGTATAACTTATTAATTAATTTCCTAATAGTTCTGCTTTTTTGTGGCAATATGGTCCCTCGTCCAGGAGGTTTTAGTTTTGTGAATAAGTATTTTGACAAGAAGGACCACTTGTCCTCTAAGTGCAAAGTTTGTCATGTCGAAGTGAAAACTTCAGGTAATACCACAAACCTTATTACACACTTGAAAAGAAAGCACGAATAGCATCAAGTCAGAAACCAAAACCAAAAAGGTAAGAATATAATAATATCATTACAATAATTTTTTCTATTCTGTTTTTTGTTTAAAACAGTATCAATGATACTTAGTTCAACCAGTAAATATAAAGATATTATTTACTCAGTTCAACACAGGGGGGGTACTAAAATTAATAGTTCAACTATATTGATTTTAATTATTATTCTAATGTTTGAGATATTTATTACTCGGTAAGTATTTTGATATTAATGTTTTTTAAATGTATTGAAGTTTGATATTATGTCATTGATCTATTAAAATAGAAATAGAGGCCATTATTTCTATGGTATTTGGCAATAAAAATCCCTTTATTGTTCATTTTATTTAGGCTATATGAAGAATGCTTACTTAAAAATTGTCAAAACTATTCTCAAATTTAGTCCTTGACTATATCTCTTTAGCTATTGAAATACGAAGATAAGTCAAATTAAACGTTTTACTGGGCATATAATAATTGTATAAAATATTGCAACAATATTAAATAAATAACCAACTTTTTATTGAGAGTTGTATAATAAGAAATGTTTATTTATTATCGTGTTTTTTCAATAATTCAATTCCATTTAGACTTTAGAGGGTCTCTTATGGATTTTTGTTTTTAAAGTTTTTATAGTTCAGATCGGTAATCGGTATGACATTGCGGTCCACAATGATCTGGATCATTATAAATTCATAAGCTCATTATAATTTATCATGTGGGACTGTGGGTATGGGGGTAGATTAACATGATATATTTGGGGTGCTCAAATTGAATATTTGAATAATGCAAAACCTACAGCTTTTCACATTTCTCTACCTATGCCTATTCCATAGTTTTATTTAGAAATTGAGTTTTGCAATTATTGAAAATGAAATTACTAAATTACTTGGACCTTTTAATTATCGTGCAATGATTTTGATGGCTTTGAAGTATTGAAGATGCACTTATTCTGTTAGAACAAGAACATTATTAAAAATCCACATTATATGCTAGATAGCTGACTAGGATAAGAACTAGAGTCAGGTAAATGAGAATGTTGAGCCAATATTACTTTTGATTCAGTACTGGTATTCTTTAACTTCATATCCCATCAGACTTTATTGGTTAGATAGGCTACATTTTTATTTTTCAATGTTTTTGTATCAGAAATATATAATATTAGATTATTAAATAATTTAATCATTAAAAATCAAGTTTGTAACCAAGCTCTTATAATTTAGCCATACATCTAAGTTATATTGTAAGCTTATAGGCTATACTGTATAGCATAAAGTTTTATCCTAAATTTATTTTGCATTTTGATTGGATTGCGTGGCTCATTGGGCTAGGCCTTAGTGATAGTAATTAGTAACACACTAAGTGGTTTTCACATTGAAAATTTCATTATGTTTTTCTGATGGAAAAAATCATTATTCATTCATATCTTGCCGTTCTTATAATTAAGAGGACCTGAGTTCGATTCCTAACAGGGACCAATTATTTGACCACAGAATAAACACATGCATATGGGAACCATGTCTTCCAAACGAGACAATAAGCCGTCGGTCCCAACAACCTAAAAATTTGTCATCATCTCTTATTGTCATCCCTCTTCATTACACACACAAGCCTAAAAGCTCATGAGAGCATCCTCATATGAAAAATTAATTTGCAAACTAATTTTTTCAGAGCCTGGAGCATTCTGTGCAACCCTCAACATCTATGGCCAGCACCAGCAGCACTCAACCGACCACTAGCACCAGCACAGCTATCAATGAAAGTCCAGATCCAGAGCAGTCTGACGAGGATTTGGATGACCCTGGAACCCCATCCACTGACTCTGCAATATTCACTTCCAAACCAAGGCAACACCAAAATCTGGTGCAGGCGTCCATCAGAGACACCATAAAAAATATGGAGAGCTTCACAGGTAATTTACTATTGTCTGGTTTTCCCAAATGAAAAAATTAATGAATTAGTCTGAGTGCCAACTTGTGGTATGTCGTTGATTTTTTGATTGATTATGATAGATTTCGATGTGTAGATTCCAAATCCGTGTGATGCCAAGCTGTAAAAGTTGAGCATTTTTTGTAATTCAAGATGGCGGCCAAAATTTATTTTCCATTTCTAGGCTTAGATCTTATGATGTATTCATTTGGATCCTGTGAATCGAAATCCCTCTGGGGATAATTTTGTCCTCTACAATTTGAGACCAAGTATACCTTTCTTTCTTTTATAGTTTTTGAACTAGGGCAGTAAAAAGATATCCTCGTACTTGGAAATCCCTTATTTATGGGGAAATGGTCTCAAAACAACTTTAGTAAAAAGGATATCCTTTAGTATCCTTAGTAAAAATGATATCTTTTAACTGCCCTAGTTCAAAGTGAAGATGAAAGCCATAAATTATATTTATACTTGTATAGTGATACTTGATATTGATAAATATACTACCTAGTTATCAGTATTAAGAATAAATGTTTTCATCATTGTGAGGTAATTTCAATTTTAGGGTTTTCATCTTAACTTTCTTTCTACTGGACACTCTAAAATCTAGTTAATCATGGTGTCTTCATTTGCAATATTTATTGAATGATAGAAGTCTGAACAGAAGTGTGAATGCGCCATAACCTGTTGAAGTGAACTATGAAAACTATAGGCTAAACATTATTTTCAGCTGGTGGGATGAAGGAACAGTTGATCACAGAGGCCATCCTTCACATGGTTACTCACGACCTACAACCACTTTCCTTTGTTGAGGATAAGGGATTTAGAGGTCTCATGAAAGTTACTGTGCCTCTATACTCTGTTCCATCTCGGAAGACTTTGACTACCCTACTTCATTATAAGTATGAAGAACTTGCACTAAAATTGAAGACCTCTTTGAGTGAAGTGCCATCATTCACCTTAACAACGGACATATGGACTGACAACAGTAACCAAAGCTACATTGGAACAACAATTCACTATTTAGATGGCATTAATATTATGAATTGCACATTGGGGATTATATCAGTGACAATTTCGTTGAATTGTGTGAAGAGTGGAGTATCAACAAAGAAAAATTCACGTTGTCTTGGCAGATAGTGCTGCCAATATAACAAGAGCTATCGAAAATACGTTTGGCAAAGGGAAACATCAACCATGTTTCGCTCATACCCTATCCGACAAGGGCCATATCCGAAACACAAGCAGTTGGAGATCTTATTACAAATGTGAAGCTCATTGTCAGGTTCACTCGCCAAAGTGTGAATGCCAGCGATATGCTGGCTTCAGAGCAGAGGAAGAAAGGAGTGCCTGAAGGAGATATTTTGAAACTACTACAAGAAGTTCCCACTCGGTGGAACTCTTTCCTAAATGATAATTTCAGTGGATTTTCGTCATTTATTTCTTGAATTATCATTCAGAATTGTAAAATTTATGTTAATTATTTTGACATGAAAAATATCTGTGTTGAGATCTTGCTCAAGAAATATAACCTTTTCTTAACGTAACGTTTGATCAAAATTAATTGGGATTGAGATCATAAGGACTATGTATGTTTTTTCTCTCACTGTTCCATGATTGCATATTTGTCTCCAAAAACAATAAATGAGTTCATATTATTTATGGTAGGTTACATCTTTGTTGAAAAAGTTTATTGTTGGAATTTTTTTACTGTAGAGCATTGGAATCTGTAGAAAATGATGTTGGGTTTAGTAAAATTCTATTATAACATGAACATTAATTAAAAAAATCGGGCATGAATTGAAAAAATAAAATAAAAATCATACCGGTATCTGTTACTTATATAACAAAATCTTGCATCATTTTTTTCAGAATTTTAACCTCTGAAAATATTTTTTTCATCAGTAATCTCAAGTTTACAATTTCATTAAGCTCCAATTTTGAAAGTTTAAATTTTTGAAAATTATTTTTTGGAGTGGAAATTTGTGACAGTGAAATATGAGTAACATAAACTAGATTTGGATTGTACTCTAAATTGGAAAAGGGGCAGTTTTGGGCTTGAGCCTGTTGAACTTTACCATCAAGTATTATCTGTAAATAACTGAATAAATGAATATTGTAAATTTCTCATCCAATCTATAGGTTTATAATTCTTAGAAGCTTGATGAAGGAGTAAGAAAAATTACAAATTAAATTATAAAGTTAGCTGAGATGGAACCAGTTGAAAGTTTGTGATTTTTCATTGAATTTCTCAGTTAGAATAGATCATTTTAGTACACTGAAGCTTTTAAAAACTATAGATTTTAATAGAAATGTACAATCTTCTGCCAGTCTTATCTTGGTAACAGCAATTTTGGAGCTAGGTCCAATGAAATTTTCTCTCCATTTGGTGTGATTAGATTAGCTGTTATGTCTTGAGGCACTCTATATAATGTTTGATTTCATAATGCATTTTTTCAGATTGGCAATATGATGAAGAAGCTGTCTCCTTCGCCAGAAAGTTCAAGTGAGGATGATACCAGCTCAGTAGTTGAAGACCCCGATGACATTTGGAGCCACCACAGAGTTCAAGCATCAAGAAATGTGCCAACAGGGGATGACGAGGAAGGCCTGCCAACTGAATTGAGGCAGTTTTTGAACCAGCCAGTTATCCCATTGAAATTGGATCCTCTTCAATATTTGGAGAACTACAAGGCTGCCTTCCCAAGAGTTTACCAAGTGGCCAGGAACTACCTATATGCTCCAGCGACATCAGTACCAGCTGAAAGACTCTTCTCAAAGTCTGGAAATGTGATGAGTATTAAGAGAAATAGGTTGTCACCAAAACATTTACATGAGATTATAATGTTGAACTCTCTAGACAATGGTGTTAGGTATGAGCTTTAAAAATACAGTACTACTATTACAGGTAATAGATAAAATAAAATCAGATACAGTACCCTGAAAATATAATTTTTTCACAAATATTTTGGATTCTCAATGTGATAAAATACTTTATTGATAATGGGCTAAAGCTCTGAAACATGTTTGTGAAAAATAATATTTTAAAAATTTAAAAGGGTACTGTATTTGATTTTCATTTTCATTTTATCTATTAATTTTGATATTGATTCTCCCTGGTTTAGTATAGTTTCCTATTTTAGAACTGCAAACTCTCAAAGTTTCTTTTTGCTGCATTGGTATTTTTATGAGCAAAATTCCTTATCAGCTCTCAATAAAAATATTTTCTCTCATTCACTAGTATTAAATTAGAATTAAAGCACTTTATTTCACAAAAGCATTTAATTATTCATGTCTTTCAGCATGCTAGATATTTATCATTCAATGATGACGCTATTGATGAATCAATCATCAACTCATCTCAACTAAAAATACCTTTGTGTGATGATATAATATCAGAATAATTGAAAGCTAGATAAATATGTACCATAATGAATTTTTCTTGAATATTAGATTCTTGATTATTTATTGATTATTTATTGATTCTTGAATATTAGATTATTGATTATTATAGATTATTGATTATTAGATTATTTATATAGATTCTTGAATATTAGATTATATTATTATGAATATCGATTCATTTCTATTTTTGAGAATGAGCTTTTTTATATATTTTATTTAGAATGAAAATTATAAGAAAACTACAATTAAAATGTTCTGATTCATTTCTGTTTCAGAATAATTTATTTTGATAGAATGGGATGGAATAATTAAACACATGTGTTTTGATTTTATCATGAAATTCATGTATGATTTTGTTGTCAATCTGTATAAATCCATCGAAGTGCACTATTTTGTTTTCAAATCAAAACTCAAATCATAATCACTGCCTTCAGAATATCGCCAAATCAGGGGAGCAAATCATATGTATTCAACAACTTTATTATAACTATATAGCAATAAAGGGATCAATCATGTAATTCGAAAATGGCTATTCTTTTATTTCTCAGTATATATTATCGTTTTAAAGTATCTTTAATAATTAGCCTAATTATTACTCCTCGAGGCTCAATTTGGTTTATAAAGTTGGTACACTTGAAGAGGGAGTTTCAAGATAGACCGCGCTTTGTTATTCGGTGTTTCGGCAGTTCAGATTCAAACTTCTTTCATTGCAGTTGAAGTTTGTTTTTCCACTCGAAATAATTTCCAAGTTACGTGATAGGAAAACGGATAAAGTTTAACTGGAATGTTGACTCTTATAAATTAATTTTCAAACTTGAGCAGTCATTCAAGTAAAACAATTCATCAATAAGAACAGCATGATAACCAGAAAGCTTACCATCACTCTAATTCTATATGGTAAGTCATTGAATAATGTTGCTTTTACTTATAAATTATAAAATAATCCTTATTACAGAATACTTATAAGCCATACTTATATAAATATTTTTTTATGACAACTGTTTTTCAATGTAACTTTTTTCGAAATCATATTTGAGTTTTTTATGCAACAATCATCCAACACCAATCAACTCAACAACAAATATGCAATCCAATTCGAAGTGAATTCTTTTTTTTTTGTTAAAAGCTTATTTTATTAGTGGAAAAATTTCAAGTAGTCAATTGGTTAAACTTTCTAATCATTTTTGAATATTGTATTTTGCAATACAGTATATATTTTACATTGTATTTTTGAGTAATATTGATATTTTCCTGGATTTTATTTCAATATCAATCAGAATTGGTAGGTACTGGTTCAGACCATATAGTACTTGCTTGTCATTTTCCTTCACAATAAATAGTAATTGAACAATCTTATTTGTGTTATTTCAACTTTTTCAAAAAGAAAATCCAAGTCTTTGATAATAAGAATGACTAAACTCTTGTCAACGTATAGGCTATTCACAGTACAAGAATTATTTTCATGTAAAAAATAACCAAAAATTCCAATGGCTGATTTCTTTGATTTGTATTATAGTAAAGTTACTTTACAAACCACACAGTGCAAATATTCATATTCATTTTCATAGCTTTATAGACACAATTTATTTTAAATTTAAAAAGTATTTAAATATAACATTGAATTCCTTTAAACTTGCAGAAAATACTTGAGGGAGGTGGAACAAAATTACTTGTAAATGATGTTCTTTGTGGGACATGGTTACCTCCTACTGAGTTGATATTTAACATTACAAAAACGCAGCACTGTCTAAGGAGGAAATTTGAAAAAACTGGTCCATTCAGCATTCTGATATTATTCACCTATGCAAAATCAGTATTGAGAATTGAAAATTTCATTTCCCTTATTATAGTATCTTGTATCTGGATGGTGAGCCCTTGCTTTATTGAGCCAAACTTGTAATTATTAATAAAGTAAGGATGAAGATAAATCGCTACTCCCTGCAAGGTTTTGGTACCCATCACAAAGGACTTCAGTTCCATAGAAAATTGGGAATAACAACAATACTTCAACAAAAGTATTGGTTAATATTCTCAACTTATTTTAAAGAAATTAATATTAATTAATGTTTGATATTTTCTAAATTTTAATTCTTATAGAGAAATCACTTATAGTCTTATTTGCTGTGTGCAAGTGGGTGGACAGGTTATTTTTGGCAATCGAGGTGCTATTGGCGGATCATTTCGGCAAAAAATTGAGTGAATTAACATTGGGGAGATAGGGCTAAACCTAAAATAATGTCCTGGAGAATTTGTTGTGTTCTGGATTATAAAAATAAAACATGCAATGGAAATTTCAAGTTTTACACTTTTCCAGTTGCCATACATAAGTTTCATCAATAAAAAGAATGGTTCACTGCATTGGATAAATATTGATAGGTGAAGCTAACCTAATTGTTTTGTTTACTTGCAAAAGAATTTATCGATCAAGTAGGACCATGGAGTGCTCAATTCTAACCTGTACATGAGGTAATGTACATGAATAGTTTTTATGTTAGTTAATCTAATAAGCTGTTACTATCAACGCAAAACTCTATTAATTATGTTTTAATAAGGAATATTCATATCATTCAATTTTCCAAATAAATGTGAGCTTGCGCCAATTTTTCATTTTTATGTAAGATAACTTATCAGCTGTTATCTCAAAGTTTTTGTCGACTCTCAAATACATCTGTTTGCGGTTGTCTGCTCTCAAATACTTGAAAACTAGGATTTTTCTAATATAATGAGCTATAATACTATCAATAACTAACATTCATATCCTAAATATCATGTTCTAATTACTGAGAAATGCATGAAGCAGCAAATAATACCATTCTAATTATAAATGCATTTTTCCCATTTAGCGCTATGCTTTGTATGCTAAAATGCGTAGAAAAGTACACACGATACCAGAGCGCAGAGCACCAGATACCAGAGCACCAGAGCGCAGCACGGTAGATGCTCATAGCGAATAGGGGGCAAGATACAACCTGCAACACATCCACAACAGGTTTATAACAAGCCCATTGTGGATGTTTGCAGTGCAATAGTATATACAGTTTGTAGTATAACACAAATTACAAAGACTGTATAATCAGATAATATAGTCTCTGTCACTTGATTATTAATCATTTCAATGCTTTGACTAAGAAGATTCTTCGTCTACTGGTTAGTCTATTGTAGTTCTATTCACTCATCTAGACTACAATGCGTGAAACACTCACGAGATATTAGTTTGCTGTGTAATTATCAAGAGCAAAAAACATCAGTCGCTCATCAGGCTATCCTATATTAGGCTTAGAAGCTCAATAGCGACTGTTCAAATAGCGTGCTAATAATGGACTGCTGCTGCTACTCCCTTGTTTTATTAAACTGACAGCCACTCTGCCCCCGCCACGCCCTGCCTATCTACTAACACATTCGCTACTGTACTAGATTAGTTGGCCATGGTCATTAATGGGCGATAAACAGCAAACAAATCATGAAATCAAAGCATTTGCACTCATGAAATTTAATTTTGAAGGATTAAGTGTGCTAATATTGTTGGATTCATAATTTTTTCTCCATCGCCCCAATTTTATTAGGTATGACTTAATTTCATTAAAGTATACTACTGCTAACAGTGTTCATCACAAACGCAGCCTTGTGGTCTTTATCTTCTCTGTTAATCATAATCTTCATTCATTGTTTACATTAAATCATTCTGAGTATACATTGAATAATTTAAATATCTGAAAATCTAATAGGCATGAGAAAGGAATTACAAGTTCAGCTCAATTCCATGACTCTATGGATGATTTTTCAGTAATATGTAACATCAGAGTTATAATAATTGAAGCTTCTATCCTTACTACTATAGCTCTGTCAAGTGACAAAAATATAGCATATTATTATACTTGTACATTAGGGTGAAGGTTAAAAATGAAAACGAAGCGACGATGTGATGCGACGAAGCGGGCTTTATACAGGAGTATAAAGGAGTAGTAAGAGGAGTAGAGCGCTTTTTCACGTATTGAGGAGCGTAAGACTTCCTTTGTAAAATTAATTTCAGTAAATGACAATTTCATGTTGATCATGGAATTTTCTCAAATCATAATGTTTCAAGTTCTATTCAATTCTTATGAATAGTGACAATAATTTTCACAATAGTAACAAAACAATTCTTATGAAAGATATGTTGATGTTCATGCTGCGGAGGGTCTGCTACTCTCTTGCTTCGTTGCTCCTCTACGTTATCACTTAGCTTTATGAAAGAATTTACAATAAATTTACGGATTGAAGATGGCAATATACTGTAAGCTGAGGACTTATTATTTTTGTTGCAGAAGAAGAATTGGATATTGCTTTCAGGGACAAGGTGATTGGTGATAAATTCTTGTGAGATGGTGAAATAAAAATCAGTATGACCGACAGGATTTATTGCAGTCTTGCCTCAAGCCCTTTATTATTCATCAAGTAGGCCTCCACATTTTCCATGAGTTTTTCAGTAGAACTACTTTCGCGAAGCCACCAAAGTCGTTCACTCCAAAATCAATCCTACTGAGCCATCATAGGATAGAATAATTAATGATTGAGCCTTGAAATGTCAGACTGGACTTTTATTTTCGGTGGCTATCTGAAACTACAAAGATGGACTGTAGTTGAGAAGGGCTATTTCATGCAATATTTAAATCTTTTTGGATCAAAGTGTAGGCTGAGTTCATAGACATCATGCTATCAGCGATCACGATTTCAATAAGGCCATTGTCCTTCCCACGATTCTTTGAGTTATACAACTTGAACCTTATATTATAGCCTGCCTCAATAACACTCATAACAGTAACAATCACTTATAAAATATAACAGTCACTTATTATGAAATAATAACAGTTCACTTCAAAATGAATGCAATATACGCGTATTATAATGATCTCGCAATTTGCACTATCCATCCATATCCTACTCACCATTCATTCAACTCCAATGAATGCAAAATACCGTTTTACTTGAAATTATATAATACTAGCCGGCAGGCTCGCTTCGCTCGCCTTCTCCGCCTAGCCACGGGGCTCCACCCCCTGGACCCCCAACATATCGGCAGTGTAAGTATGTCAAACAGGCTCGCTTCGCTCGCCTGCAAATTCCGTTCAGAAGGGATGAGATATTTATTGAACACAGCATTTCTAGACCAAATCGGGACCTGTTTACCAAATTTCAAAATATTCTGCCAATTTTATCTCGAAAAATCTAGGAAAAACTCCGAAAATTCCGAATAATAGTAAAACGCTAATATTGAGCATATAACTTTGGTAAGTATATCGGACATAGTTTGAGACTTGATTTAATATCTTCCAAATTAGTTCATCTATAATTACGCTGAGCCATTGAATTTAAAGTAAGGACTGGTCGTATCAAGGCGGGAGATATGCAACCCGCAATACATTTACAATTTTGAAAAATTGTTACTGGTGTACTCTTGAACGGATTTCAAAAATATTTTAACACAACATTTCTAGACCTTATCTGAACCTGCCCACCAAATATCAACGTTTTCTATCGATTGGTTCTCAAATAAAATAAGAAAACGCTGAAAAACTAAAGAAAACCTCATATATTTGACGTATCCTTATGAAGTTTCTAAAATCCTTTCTTTAGCGCGCGTCTAAACGTCCAACTGAACATGCCTGCCAAATTTGAACGCATTCGGTTCAGTGGATTTTTAGTTCTGAATGAATGAATGAATCAGTCAGTCAGTCAGCAGCCATTTTGCTTTAAGGCTGAGGCCGCACTGCCAGTGGGTAGAGCCTGGAGGGTAGAGGGTAGTTGGTAAATCTATAGAACATACACACCATCCACAGTAATACATCGTATGAATGGTATGTAGTCAGCCGCCATCTTGAAATCCTTAAATATGGACAACATAACCTCAAAAAACAGAATGATGTCATACCATTCATACAATGTATTAATGTGGATGGTGTGTATGTTCTATAGATTTACCAACTACCCTCCACCAACCAGGCACTACCCACCAGCAGTGCGGCCTCAGCCTTATAGATATAGATGATTAGAGTTCAATTTCAAATTGATAAGTATCAGATAAAGACAGTGTTGAACTATGATATTTAAATTCTATACATCACTTCTATATTCAGGACTATTTTGATATTATAAATATTAGCTCTATGTATAATCTATATCTATAAGGCTGAGGCCGCACTGCCGGTGGGTAGAGCCTGGAGGGTGGAGGGTAGTTGGTAAATCTATAGAACATACACACCATCCACAGTAATACATCGTATGAATGGTATGACATCATTCTGTTTTTTAAGGTTATGTTGTCCATATTTAAGAATTTTAAGATGGTGGCTGAACACATACCATTCATACGATGTATTACTGTGGATGGTGTGTATGTTCTATAGATTTACCAACTACCCTCCACCCACCAGGCTCTACCCACCGGCAGTGCGGCCTCAGCCTAAAAGCGAAATGGCACAGACTGACTGATTCATTCATCACCAGAACTAAAAATCTACTGAACCGAATACGTTCAAATTTGGCAGGCATGTTCAGTTGGACGTTTAGACGCGTGCTAAGAAAGGATTTTTGAAACTTCATAAGGATACGCCAAATATTTGAGTTTTCCTATAGTTTTTTGTCGTTTTCTTAATTTGTTCAAGAACCAATTGGTAGAAAATGTTGATATTTGGTAGGCAGGTTCAGATAAAGTCTAGAAATGTTTTGTTAGAATATTTTTGAAATCCGTTCAGTAATCAGTTTTTTTCTAAATTGTACATGTTTTGCGGGTTGCATATCTCCCGCCTTGATACGATCAATCCTTACTGTAAATTCAATGGTTCAGCGAAATAATAGGTGAACTAATTTAGAAGATATTTAATCAAGTTTCAAACTAAGGTTACACTCGATATTGACGTTTTACTATTTTTTTGAATTTTCGGAGTTTTTCATAGATTTTTCGAGAACAAACTGGCAGAAAATGTTGAAATTTGGTGAACAGGTCCAGATTAGGTCCAGAAATGCTGTGTTCAATAAATTTTGAGTCCCTCCTCAACGGAATTTGCAGGCTAGCGAAGCGAGCCTGTTTGTCACACTGACAAAGGTTTCGCAGGCGAGCGAAGCGAGCCTGTTTGACACAATTACACTGCATATACTGTCGGGGGTCCTGGCTAGGCGGAGAAGGCGAGTGAAGCGAGCCTGCCGGCTAGTATTCTATATATTAGGAGAGGTTTTAGTTTTTAGCTTCAAGGGCCTCCATGAATGAGAATATGTACTATGCCACTAATCTTACTAGTAAAGTAGGTACTAATACTACTCTTACTATGAACTATTACTATACTGCCTCTTGTATTTTGTCTGTATTTCCTTGTTCAAATTTGAGTGAACATGGAAAAGAACAATTAGTAAATTTAAAGAAGGAACTCACTTGCAGGCTCGTATAAGTGGGCTATCTAAACTTTTTAAAAATGAGTTACATTATAAGAATCAAAATTGTTTCTTGAACAGCTAGCAGTATATTGTTCATCAATTCATAAGTCAGTAATAAGCAAATTTTATCTAATAAACCATATTAAATTTGTTTTTATGACATGCAATTAATTATCATTAACCAAAGGCAATCAGAATTTCAGTTATTATCAATAATTGAATTGACTGGTTTGTCGAGACAATATTGGGAAAACCTAGTAGACCAACCGTGTATCGGAAGAATATTAAGAAAATAGTTATTAAAAATTCCTGTTGATTATTTGAGAATTAACCAAATCGATGAACTGCGAGTGTGATTATAACAACAGTAGGCTAATTATTCAACTTTCATACTTCTTCAGTGACCTGTACAAGTATAATGATTTTCCGGATTTTCGTAAGTTTTTCAAGCAATAGGTACTTGACACTCTTTTTAGTATATTGCACAGTTGGACGTGCTATTTTAGTGCACAACTGCACAACTGCCATCCGCCTTTTCCCTGTATTACGAGGATTTGTGATTTCTATGGAACTTCGAACATGCCCCAAATATTAATCACTACTACTACTCGACAAATCATTTAGCGGTTGATTGCTATTCTGTGCAATTATTGCAATCATCTTTGTTTGTTTAATTATTTGGTACCTTATCTACGTATCTTAATAAAGTATTTTGTTTTGAATAATTTATCACCGATAATTTTCCGCCTATAAATTTCAATTAGTTTCAATGATCATGATAGGAAACATATTCTGTAAACTAGCTTTTCAATCTAATATTATACATCCTACATTCGTTTTCATTTTAAAGCAAACACTAATTTGCTATAGATTCCAGATGTCAGATCGAGAAACGTATTTACAACACAGAGACAGCTCGCCTTGAATGAAAAATTATAAACAATATTATTTCCTTAGTGTTTACGAAACACATCATTTATTCTTTTGGCGCAGTTCCACGTCTTCCGCAGAGTGTGTCTCTCGAAACAGAAAGGCGGACCTTTTAACATTTCGCAAATGTCAACCTCAACCCCAGCCCCTTTGGATTTTAGTGCGTGCAGTAACTAGACCTCTTTCAACCATTCAGTTTCAAAAGTTCAGCTTTCCAGGTTAATGACCTACTGTCAAAGCAGGGAGGATCGTGTAATGTGATCATTCAATTTTATCACCTATCCCTTTGACCTATCATATTTGTCAGCGAATCCTGGTGTCCTACTAATACTAGTGGGAATACCGATTAATGCCATAATTTAGTCTCACTAATATCGCAAAACAAAAACCTCCAACTAGCTCCAGTAAATTTTCCCATTATATTTTTTTAAATCTCCTCAACATTTTATTTCACTTTTCTCAACAATTAGTTATTTGGGCATTTTTTCATTATAATAATAATAATTTATGGACATTTGAAGTACCTATATACCTACATTAGCAATTAGAGTACCTACACAAACAATAATTGAGAGCTTGTCTCGAAATAGTTGCCATGTTTATAAAAAAAGATCAAGAGAAGGATCAAGTATAAACATTATTTGCACATTCTCACAGTATATTTTCACTTTCTTATTGACTTTTGAACATGCAAATCAATCAATTTAATCGCATGTTCTTATCTGTGACTTGACTTAGCGAATTGTGTATTGAGTTTATTCCATAATCTTAATCTATCTTGATATTGAATTTAGAAATCTTATATAAATCTATCTAAATCTTGTAATCGAATCTATATTATTATCTATACTTACTATACCTATCTATACTATATTTATATGAAATAGAATATATTTGACCATTTACATTTTTATGAGAGTGAATTAATTATTATTCCAATAATAAAGAAGTAAATTAATTTTCTAGGAATGATTCTTCATCTAATCTATTGATTCATCGACAACGTTGAATGAACTATTTGATAATACATTTGAACAATGGTATTATGTAATTTTAATTAATGAAAGTGTGTTATGCCTCCATCAAGCCTCACTATCAAAGAAGGAATCATTAGAATTTAGCTCTTCACGATGCAGAGAAGCTAAGCTTTATAGGTATTCGAGAAGGATCCCTCCGGCTACAGAACATCCGAGTGCCAGAGTCTCTGATAGAATTGGACGTAGTTATGCAGAAAGGAACCAATCCACAAAAATAAAAAAATTGGATTTTTCAATATTCGGGTTAATAAACCCCTAGGTGAATGTTCTGGATGAAAAAAATCACTGGAATCAACCCTTATGGCAATTATGTGGGTTGGTTCCTTTCTGCAAAACAAATATCCTACTTTATGTGTTATGCAGAAAGGAACCAACCCACATAATTGCCATTGGAACCAGACTAAAATTTCTGTTTTTTTCAGAGAAAAAGAATCATATGAGGCTAATTTTTTCACTCATGGATTAATATTATAAAGAAAAATGTTCTGTCAAAATTTATCACCCCCCTCATCCTGCTACCCCCTCTGCACCCCTCAAAGTTTCCATTTCCACGGATTTCTTCCATTGAATGTATCTCAGCAACCATTAAAGATAATATATTGAAATTCTCCTCATTATTTAGAAAATTAAATTTACTTTTTTTATGTATTCACCATTTCACTATAGCTCACGTGGTTCAGGAGTTATTTGCATGGAAGTATGATGGAAGCCCACATAGGTACAGACTTCTGCATAAAAATTTCATTCTTTCCCTAAGAAAAGTAAACTGGGAAATGTCTAATATGAAACATTTAGAGAATTTTAATATATCCACTTCACAAATAATAGAAACATATACTTTGAGTTGAAGCCAATTGAATTCATTGAATAATGATACAAAGTTCAACTATTTATCTCTATAGAGTACCAAGATACATGTGATATATGAATTCTTGAATAAGAGAGGTAGTGTGGGGACTTCAGACAGGACACTTGCCAACATGCTAGTTATAAATGGAAAGAAAATCAACTCCATATAATTTCCCCAAATGAATTATTTCCAAATTTGATGAATTAAAAGGGGTATTATTTTAGTACTCACTTGATAGGCCATAATATCAGGCTATCCGCCAAGCGCTTTTGAGATAGCGCTTTTCATTTATTATCTGACTTACACTTACGTTAAATTTCAGAAAAATACATGTTTCTATCATTCAAAATGTAGGTCTTGAAAAGTTCTTTAAGTTTCATAAGAGACGTTTCCAGTAGAATCATCCTGTAAACTTTGATTTAGGAGATAATTAAAATTTTATGCAGAAATCTTGGGAATCCCTCATCCATTCTTCCATTTATATAACTTTTGAACCGCAGGAGCTACAATGAGATGGTGAGACATAAAATAAAGAGAATTTAATTTACTGAAAAATGAGAAAAAAGTTGATTTCTCATTTCCAATGAGTGCTGAGATACATTCAATGTAAGACACATTTGAAAATGGAAACTTTGAGGGGTGCAGAGGGGGTAGCAAGATGGGTGGGGGGTGGGAAATTTTGACAGAACACTTTCCTTCATAATATTAATCCATGAGTGAAAAAATTAGCCTCATATGATTCTTTTTCTCTGAAAAAAAACAGAAATTTTAGTCTGGTTCCAATGGCAATTATGTGGGTTGGTTCCTTTCTGCATAACTCATAAACTAGGATGTGTTTTTTGCAGAAAGGAACCAACCCACATAAATGCCATAAAATAGGAAATTAATGCTTTTTTCTGTATATAAATATCTAGTTTATTATATTAAGAGCACATATACGTTCTCAAAATCAGAATATCTTAATGGATAATAAAATGGGAGGTATTATTGCAGTTTCATCTTTGGTACGCAATATCTCAAAAGAAGCTGATTGTGGGTTGGTTCCTTTCTGCATAACTCCGTACAATTGCTAACTTGGGCTTTGAATAATCAGAATGAGCTCCACATTCTTTAGAAAATCATCATGCACAGATGTCTAATGGTAGATTGGGCCTCATATCAGGTTTACCCAAGCAGCAGTTGCAACAACTCATTACGACTGTACGGGAGGAAGGTTTTCGTTGAAGCGTCTGAAATACTGTAGAAACCAACTAAAACTATAGTATTTGAAAATAGCTCCATACCAGAAGAAACCAAGTCAGACCAGGAAGCATTTTTTTATTCCTTTAGTTAATCTAGTGTAATTTATTGCCGTAATACAGTTTCTATTTTTGCATGGCTACTTGTGTATTTTAATTTCAAATTGCTAGTTTAATATGCAAATATCTGGTACCGAGCTTCGCTCTGAAGCTGCAGCCGAACTGTTGAATTACATAATAGTACATTACACTACAAGCACAGAAAGTAGGTGTTTACGGTATGAGGATAGTTTCCCGGGCGAGGCTTGCCAAGCCCAGGAATATGTTATCAGAATACCGTAAACACCTTTCTGTGAGAGTTGAGTACGATACTTTTTGCCACACTGCGAGAATAAGAATAATAAATATTGTATAAGAATGTTTGCAGCGATCGCTGATTCGAATAATATTGTGATGGCTCCAGAAAGCAATGCATTGTCGCCCGATCTAGCGGCCGGATAGGTAACTACCAGTCTCTTTCTGTGCACTAGCTCCAAAAGAGCCCCCTTTCGGAGCTAGTAGCAAAACCGCCTGTAAATGGCGTCTTTCGAATCTCTTTAGTGCACAGAAAACAGCTGCTTTCTGTGCAGTGTGGCGAAAATATGTTATTGTAAAAAATAAATTCAAAATTGATATGATCACCTCTCACAATTTTTTGACAGTCATGAACATGTGTTATAGACTTGAATGTAACTCCATTCACTGCAGCTGGATAGCGTTGGTCAGCTAACGATAACAGCCATTATACGCAGAACTTGGGATTATGCCTGAATAAGGAATATTTCATTCTTTTATTAATCCTGCCAGAGAGTTTTCCCAGACATGAGACCTAATGCAATCTCATTTTTCCATCACGGTTATATTACATTTCAAATTTCGAGGAAATCGTTAGAGCCGTTTTCTAGATCCGTGGTTCCACAAACATACATAATATACATACAGAAATTGCTCGCTTAATATAATAGGATTTAGACCCAGCTGCTGAAGCTGGCGCGTAAACACAACCCTCACCCTTGAAACGCGACTGCACCGTAGTGCAAACAGCACACCGCAAACCGTAGGATAGTTTTTGTGAAATTTTCTCATAGAAAAACCCATTTTCAACACTTCAAAATTTTCAAAATTCCCCATTTCAACACGGTTCTATAGTTTCATGAATGTGAGTTCGCTTCCAAATGGATTATTAAACAAGATAATAGATAAATATAAATAACCAGTGGAAATTCATTACTTCCTCAATTTAAATCTCTTTTCTACCCTGTATTATTATTAAATCCTATAAAGCTTTCTTCAACAGAATTTTCCTGAATATGTATAAACAGTTCACAAGGTTTCGAATAACTACAATTTGTGCTTCGGAAAATGATAAAAAGGGAAAATGGTCATTCATTTTTGTGAAACATATCCAGAAAAAAACGTACTAATGTATTCCCATTGCACATCAGTGTCGTCATTTCTACGTAGGCAACTAACGTAAGGTTGATGTAATCCCTGAAAATAGAATAATTTTATAATCTGTATAATATGCGATCTATTTCTGCCAAGAGCTCGTTAAAAACAAAAATACATCAATGCATCAAAAATAAAACATACCGTTGAAGATGATTGAAGTAGGCATGAAGTAGCCCAGTTCTATAAAAATAAAATCAATTGACATGTATTTATTTGCAAAATCGAGTTCAATTCCAGAAACTTAAGAAGTCTTTGAACTTCAAAGAGTTTATTTGAGTCAACTAAAGAAATTATAGTGCACTTGCACCAATTCCAAATTATTTTCAGTGCACTTGAGGCTCCGCATATAACCGCTCGGCAATTATTATTGTTTACATATTAATTGGGAATACTGCAGTAAATTTCGAAACTCAAGAGAACATGAGATCATTCTGTTTCATTTCAGCTCAGTTTCATTCAACTTCATACAACTCTCTCTTATTTCATTGACATTAGTAACGTACAACTTCATATTTGATGAAGAAATTTTGTGCAACATGTATGTTTTGTGAATAAAGATATACAAATAGAAAGCTTAATTAGTAAAAGTAATTATTATTAATAATTAATAAAAGCTTGTTCGTATACAAAACAAGTTTTGTTATATTATCTTTTCTGAAGTCTCTCTCTCTCTCTCTCTCTCTCTCTTCTCTTTTTAATAAGTGCAGAGCTTTAAAACCATACCCTATCGAATATGAATATACTAATTAAATAATTGTTATACAATATTGATCCTCTTTCGATTCAAGAACACCATCATCAACCTCCAGTAGGCTATTTCAGTTAATTATTATGTAATTCAATTTTTCATCGAATTCATCAAGATTTTGTTTCAATTAATATTTTTAAATATTTCACAGTTATTACCGTATTGATGACCTTTTGCTTGGTATTTTCCAATTGCCTCAAGGAAAAAAGTCAATGAAAAATTGTGAAAACACCATCAGGCAAAACCCTGAACTTGGTTGTACTCGAACTTTGAATATAATTTGAGATCGTGCTTCATGAAAGGATGAGTGTAGAAAGCAATGCAATATGACACTTCTCTCACGCTCTTCGGTAGTCTACAAGTCACGCAAACAACACGTTATTGAGAATTTTTCCAATAAAAACTAAGGAAAAGATAACTGTGAAATCTGATTCGCCCATGAAACGCACACATATTATCTTACCCGAACTCTTCGATCAACATCCTAAGGTCAAAGCCGCCGTTCAATCTTTCCTCGACCTTGATAACGGAAAACTTTTCTATAATAATTTAGTTGCGGAATGTTTATCTTGTTCCTGCACAAAACTGTTACGGTACCTCGACAGTTAGGTATCAATTCCACAACGAACTCAGTGTCTCTTACTCTGACATGCTGCACTCTAATCTCTTATCATGCAAAAAGTAAAATGTTATTGAAGTTAGTTTTCACAACTTTCCGCAAGAAAATCAATTTCTTACGGCATGTATTCTAGTTGTATCCTAAATAAAATTATAATGGATTGAGAAATCATTCAAGTTCTCTGATAGAAACTCAATCAAGATCACAAGATGTAGGTATAAGATGATTATTATGTTTGTGAATGAAATAGAAGAGTGAGTTTGATTCACTTTAAGAGATGTGGGAGAAGTTTTAAAAACTGGGCACTGAAGCTGAACTCATCTAAACTGACTAAAAATCTCGAATTTCAGTGACGCGCTTCATTTCAGTTCAGTTCTCGTTCCTCACCCTCAGTCACTGAAACTATAGTGGAACCGACAACTTAATATCTTCCTTCAAAATCGTAGCTCAGATTGATAAATGATACAGGTGATTGGGGTTTTATACATTTCGATTTAATAAAATAAATGCGTCTTCAATTGAAAAATAATGAAATCATTCTATTCTATTCCATTCATTTTCTGTATATCTAGAAATGCCTGATGTAAGGTAAAAGCACCAGTAGTGGCCATGTAATGATTAAGGATTTTTTTGTAGTTTATTCAGACTTGTGGGTTCATTTCATTAGTTATATCATCTGAAACTCAATAGATATATAGCCCATATCATTCTTGATCGACGTAATCCTAAAAATAGCAAATATCTCAATTTATGAATGAATAATTAAATTTTCCGTGAAACTCAATTTTGATTCTAAAGTGGCAACTATGATTCAGTAGTGGCCAGGTACTGATTCTATAGTGGCCACATTATGTTCTATGCTCATTAAAAATTTAATTTCTCAAGCTAATTGTTGAAATCATTCAAGTAAGTTAATTTTACATTCAATAACATGAATATAACTCCAGAAATGATAATAGGTTATATTAAAATGGGATGAAATGGTAATGCATTGTTGTTGGTTACAAGCCACTAAAAAAGTGAGGTTACACGAGAAAATAGATGTTGTAAAGTTAGTTTTTCTCTGTATCCTATTCAAAACAGTCTTAGGAGAACATAAATTCAAATTACATAAACTTTTACAACAATATTTACAACTTCTACAACAATATCCAATATGTGGCCACTACTAGATTACTGCCGGTTTTTTGCTCTAGTGTGGTGGCCAGTCTGCTTTTACGCTAAAATATCACTTTTGTTTGGCTAGAAACCTTCTGAATATCATCTAGGCATTCTAGAGAATAATTCTAACACCGGAAATAGCGAAATTTACAGATATTCTAGACATAATAAAACAATTTGTATACATGCCTTCTTACTGAAACTACGTATTTAAGTGGAACAGCGACAATGAATTTCTCTCAAAAATCTCTGATGATGCTTTGCGAACTTCTACTTGAACTATTTAGCTGCTAATAATATCATAAGCTAAGCTTCTAGCAGGTTTAGAATTCGTTTAAAGGCATCAAACCCGTATTTTAAAGAAAAAACCATTCAAGTGGCCACTACTGAAGCAGTGGCCACTAGTGGTGCTTTTCCCTTATTATGTGCAAAGAAATGCGTCTGGAAGGAAACCTTCAATACGGTAGCCTACCAACAATATTAGGAATTCCTCTTATTATTGTGTAAAATGAATTCAATAATATTGAGTGATGTTGTTTTTCACCAGTCTAATAAATCGAATCGAGATAATACACAATGATAAAATCTGCAGAATAAACTTCAATTGAATGGCTTTGAACAATATTGAGAGCCAAGAGCATGTTGTTATTAATAGTAGCATTACTAACTGACGTTTTGAAAGGCGGTCGAAGACTGGCGTGTTATGTAGGAAGGGAGTACAAGTGCCTGGACTAGTCCTCAGAATGTGCCAATATTTATTAAAATCACTTCCTCTGCTCTGGTTATTTATAATGGGCACTCCACTAACTCATCATGACAGCTTCACCTAACACCCTGCTCTCTAAGCTTGGTTCGACAGATTTTAACGAAGTAAATATTTTTTCTCACCTTGTTATTGATTGATCAGCATTCTGTAATTGGATACAAAATATAAATATAATCAAAGGATACAGGACTTTACTTAATTTTTAAATAATTATTGGTTGTTATTATTTTCTAATTAGACTGGTTAACACGGGCTTAACGAATTCATCAATATAGGTTTTAGTGTATTCATAAATTGTTTTGAAATATTTTATTTCTTGCTAGACGGTACACGGTAATTTTGCAAAATTTGCAAATAGCAAATCTAGCGTTTTTCGTGAGTTATGTCACTCATCTGTTAAAAATAGAATCTGCCTAAAAGTTTCATTTTACAGATATTTTCCCGACCTTTGATCCATCCATTTCATTTTTTTCCTAAAAGTTACTATATAAAGGTTTTTATATTTATATAATTACTAGCCGGCAAGCTCGCTTCGCTCGCCTTCTCCGCCTAGCAAAGGGGCTCCGCCCCCTGGAACCCCGACAGTATGGGCAGTGTGAGTCAAACAGGCTCGCTTCGCTCGCCTGCAAAACCTCTGTAAGTGTCAGCTGATACAAACAGGCTCGCTTCGCTCGCCTGCAAATTCTGTTCAGAAGGGATTCGAAATTTATTGAGCACAGCATTTTTACACCTAATCTGGACCTGTTTAACTAAGTTCAACATTTTCTGCCAATTTGTTCTAAAAAAATCTAAGAAAAACTCCGAACATTCCAAAAAAATGGTAAAACGCTAATATTAAGCATAACCTTGGGAAGTATATCGGACATAGTTTGAAACTTGATTCAATATCTTCCAAATTAGTTCATCTATGATCTCGCTGAACCATTGAATTTCCAGTTAGGATTGGTCGTATCAAGGCGGAAGATATGCAACTCGCAAAACATATACAATTTTGAAAACCTGATTACTGGCGTAATCTTGAACGGATTGCAAAAATATTGCAAAACACAACATTTCTAGACCTCATCTGAACCTGCCCACCAAATTTCAACATTTTCTACCGATTGGATCTCGAAAAATGAGGAAAACGCCGAAAAACTCTAGAAAAACTAAAATATTTGGAGTATCCTTGAGAAGTTTTTAAAATCCGTTCTTAGCGCGCGTCTAAACGTCCAACTGAACATGCCTGCCAAATTTGAACGCATTCGGTTCAGTGGATTTTATTCACTGCTCCTTCCTGTGTTAGTGAATTGTCCTAGTAACTCTGTGATAGTGAAAAGTGATATATTCAATTCAAAATTATTAAATTGTGATTGTGGCTATTTCCAAGCAAGATTGTTAGAACGTCCAATTTCAAACTGGACAAGTTGTAAGTTACGTGTAGGATGATAATAGTATGTGTCAACTATGTCAACTAAGTTAACTAAGTTTACTATTAGCTCATTCATTCAAGAAATTAGTTTTGCTGTGCGAGAGTCCTTACAATTGAGCTGGAATTCCTATCAAATTCCCTATCATCGTTAACAGTCAACCGAATAATTTCGATCTACATTATCCTCCTGTTATGCTCGGTGATATCAATTTATAATCTTCATCGATGTTTTTTAGTACTTATACTTACTGTAACTTACTTGACTCCGCGATTAGCTCAAAATTTCCACGCAATTCAATCATCAATTGATAATTTGGAGTAATTTTCAAGATCGAAAATACTGCATTCATGTTGTCAATATTATATACAGTATATAAGTGGAAAACGTATTGTGCACAAATTATCGTTTGCCATCATTGATATAGTTCATCTAGATTAATTAATTGAAAGCTTCAATGAATCTATTTTCTGCTTAGCATGTCGCTTTCACAAGCTTTTGGCTTTCAATACGGTAGCTTGTGTTGTGTTTTAGTAATAGTGATAGTAATAGGTAGTAGGCTAATGATAGTAATAGTGATAGTGGTAGGTGTTGAATGAATCTGCTGCTTTTCGAGGATTCTAAATCAATGATTTATGAAATTTGATTTTATTTTATGAAATTATGATTTCAAATTAAAATCATAGTTATTATAGTAAAGTAAGCCTCAATAATGGTTAGGTACTTGAAATTACACTTTTCACTCATCAGATAATATTAGCGGAATAAGATCAGAGAATCAGTACTGTATACAAAGTATGTTTCCCTAAGTGCTGCGTAACATTATGTAAAATTGTATAAAACTTATTACATAACACTTTTGGCTACTAGCCTAAATTAAGAATATAATAATTTTGCTTATTGAAATGTCAGCAATTTATTGAAGATTGTTTAAATCATTGAAATTCCTCATTCTTTTATGAATCACATATCACACATTCTATAGCTAATATACACAGATTATAAAGAAAACATTTGAAAAAAAGAAGTTTTGTCTTGGAGAGTTTTAGTTTATTTTTGTCATCGAACTTACACTATCACAACCATAACTAAATCCTCGATCGTGGTTTAAAATTCATTTGAAATATACTATAAAAAATGATATTGATGTTTTACATTACCGTTGAATTGTACGAGTTTCTTTTAGTGAACAAGCAGAACCAAAGAGGGTGTTCTTTTTCTCAGAGAAAGAAATACAACTAGAGATTGAATATCATTCTCTCAACATTTGCGAAGTCAAAACAACAAAGCTTGAAAGCTGATGACCTGCCTCTTATTTACATTATTCTAGCATATTCGTCAGGTTTAGATGTTATTCTTTGATATTTTGATAAAATTCTTTACATATTCTTTTGCTTGATTATATCTTACAATAATACTCAATAATAATATAAATCAGACATGTGGAGCGACACAGATTGCGAATTTTAAAGGTTGTTTTATCATTCCCAATTGTTGGCACCAAGTTCAAAAAGTTTCTTGGTTAGTTCAACTTGTGGCCTCTTCAGCTTCTTATTCAGATCTCTTCTTTTTATTTGAACTTCTCTTTCTCTACTCCTCTGACTGATATTTTTCTCCTTATTTATCATTTTCTTCGTCTTGATTTTTGTTCTCGGTTTCTTTTTTCTAACTTCTTTTATTTTCAACGTCATCTTGTAGTTGTGGCGTTGTACCACCTACCAGGAGCTGTCACAAACCTAGTGCTCATTTGTCATTCTGCTGGCTAATGAAAGTTCCATTCATACCCAGATTTATTTCGTCTGCTGGTTCTTATTTCTACCCTAATTATCCAGCACAAACAAACTTTGACACGTAACCAAAATTAATGTGCTCTGCTCTCAATCACTGACCGAGGCATCGCTACTGTAGGTACTTCACTCATTCACAACTTTCGTCTTATCAGTCCTCATCATTCTCCATCTTTTCAACTTATTCTCCTCACCGGTTTCTTCTAATTTCTCTCTCTTATTCTCTTCCTTTGCCTTGGCCAACTATCTTATCTCTGTTATTTTCAGTCTTTTTGCTTATTTTGCATCTGTCGTCTGATATTTCACTGTCTACGCCTCTTTTTTCCTCTTTATTTTCTTTCACTTCCTTTTCTCTTTCAAATTTTGTTATTTGTCTTCCATTTTTAACTTACCGGTATTCTTCTTTCCTCTCTCCTCTCCTTCCCTTTTTCATCAACATCTTATTCTCCATTAATTTTTCTTTTTCCCCAATTTATCCTCCCTTTTCCTTCTCTCTTTCCGCTGTCTCATTTTAAATCTTTCACTCACGTTTTTTATTCTTCTCTTTCGTTTTCTCTTACATTCATCACTTTCAATATTCTATTTACATTCTAATTCTTTTATCTTTATTCTTCTCAACTCATAATATTTCTTCTTCTCCTCTTTTTCCCCTCTTATTCCCAAGAATATCCCTCCTAATTTTAGTTCCGATTTTCATTCTCCATTAGCTTCATTTCTTTCCTCTCCCAACTCCATTTTTTCAATTTTGTTTTCTCCATTTTATACTTTCCCTCCCCATTCTATTTCTATATTTCTCTCTTTTTTCTTCTTCCTTCTATCTTTTCGTATTTCCCCTCAATTCTTATTTCATCTTCCATCATTTATTCTTCGACGTATTATTTTCAACTTATTCCTTTCTCCTCTCTCTCTCTCCTGTAGACTCCACAATTTCCTTCTCCATTTTCCCAATTTCTCCGCCAATCTATCTTGCCTTCAACTGCTTCTCTTAAATCGTATTTTTCATCTTCCTTTCCTGCTTCTCGTTTTGATTTACTTCTCATTTCTCTTTCTCCTCCACATCTTCTTTGAACTCTCCTTCCATTTATTCTCCATCACTTACTTTTTCTTTAGCACTATAGGATCAGCACACATTTCCGTGTGGCACTTGGCAAGACAAACTGTTATTAATTTATTCCGGCTTGTCAAAATCGGCCGATGATTCGCTAGTCACGTGATCATTGTTTCGCCCGATTCTAGAATAAGCAATCTAGGTGTGCTCTCACTCCTCTCCTCTCCTCCTCAACTTCATCAATCATTTCAGCCCATCTGTGACAATGTAATGGATCAACGATCAAGATTAATAACCTACTGTAACTTGAAATACCGCACATAGGATATGTACTAAGATCATGCTTATTCCCAATCACACAGCATATTCTTGCTATTTCCACAACATATTCAATGGATGTGAAAATTCAAAAATTGAAGCAGATGGCTAAAAAGGAATTTTTGAAATAGAAACGATACCTTCATAGACAATCTCAGCAAGCTAGCTTGCTATCTAGTACATAGGTTCAGTACATATTTGCAGTTGCAGAAGACGTTTGTCTATTTATATAGCAATATATGGAGATTCTAATTAATAATTATTATTAATAATAAATTAGCCTATTCACGACTAATAGAAGTTTAGAAGGAGAATGAGAACGTGAACCCATCTTATTACTAAGAAGTATTGCTTAATATGCTTCTTGCAAAATATCTTTAAAAATGTGGAGGTGTAGAAACACTGAATATAGCATTCTCGCTTTTTATTGTGATTTTATTACTCTCTGTTTTACATCTAATTTCTGCTTCATCCATCTTATTCACCTATCCTTTCTTCTTCTCTCTCTCTCTCTCTCTTCTCACTCTTTCTCTCTCTCTCTCTATCTCTTTTCATTCTTACGCATCTGAATTACAAATTTGATTTATTCAATAACCTGCTAAAGATTGCTCTACCACACCTGAAAAGCCTAACAAAAATTCAAAAGAGCTCGTGAGAGACGTGACTTTTATCTTTCATTTTAATATTTCGTTACCTCGAAATAAGCGTGTGTTTTGTTTTTAGATTTATTATGAAATCCAACATAACAAACCATTCCAATTATATGATCGGTTCAGCACTTCAAACACTAATTATTGTTAGGAAATACTTGAAAATATATTATTGGATTTTTAGGAAATCTTTATACTTCAATTACTTTATACTTAATCCAAGATCTTCTTGTAGCTTTTACGATAATAAAAACCATCATACTCTAAATAAGAGGCATTTTATTTACAATACATCATCACGATAGCTCATAGAGTAAAAATTATTTTTTATCTCCGGATGAAACTTCTAATTTAGACCCCATAACCCCTTCCGTCTTATTTATTTGACAAACTGAGAAATACGTGTATGAAAATCGCCTTTACTAGTTCTCTATCTTCCAGTATCAATGAAGTTTTCGATTTTTGCGTTGAATTCCTTGACCCCACTGCTCAAGATGAGCCAAGAGCAGACAGCACTTACGCCCACACAAAAAACTTGTCTTTCTAAATGGAGATCCCTATAAATAATTCGAACATATTACTCATTTTTAGATACTACAAAGGCTGTTGGAAATACTTTATGACCTAGAATAATTCCCAACATCAGCTGAATATGTTCGAGCAGTAAAAATCTTGGTGGGAAAATTTTGATTTATGGTTTCATAAAGCAAAAAGGAATTTACAGCTCTTCTCAGGCTCGAAAGGTTTTGGTGACAAATATTTTACAGCGATGCAAAAAGCTGCTCCAGTTTATTACAGTGATCCATTAAAACTATGACATAATAAAATGAAAAATTAAATAAATCGCTAGTTCCATATGATGTGATCTACTATAATTATGAACCGTGTGATTCTGGAGTTACAGTACGGTACTAGAGTGTTTTTGAGGTATTTAAATTGGCAGTTTAAAAACAAGTGCCTCACAAAATTCAGTAGTTTTTAGAATATTTTATCATGTTCTCACTTCTCAGCGCATTGAAGTTGAAGTCTCACCAATTTGGTACAAAAGCGTCCCTATAGCACAATAATCAGTTTCTTTTTCAAAATCTCTCCAAATGACTTCTTAAAATCCCAGTAATCACTTAAAATAAACTAGAGTCTTTAAATAGGCCACTCAAGAAGGAGTTTAGAACGAGTTCTGATACTGGACTTTGGTAGGCCTTGGCCCTAGTAGGCCTAAGTGATCACCGTGGAGAGGTGAAATTGTTAAACGAATAAATTAGCGAACGAATCAGCTGATTTATTTCAAGGCTTAATTCACACAGTTCAACAACATTTTAAGGTTGCCTTGCTTGCATCGTAACGCATTCATTATGATCGCTTGTCAAAAAGATAAGAGCTAATTTTTGTGGGAAAATGATTATGCTTGATCAGTTACATTACAATTCGAAAACCGTACATCATTTATATAATTTATCTATATTCTAACATTTCTATTCTACTCTTCTTTATCTCTTCCTCTCCTTATCCTTAATTTTTTCTTCTTTTTCTGCTTGTTCTTCTTCCTGTTATTGGTCTTCCTCTCCTTTTTCTACTTTCTTATGCAGTCACATCCTTTTAAAGAAAATTGGCTTTCAACTGAAGATTTTCTTTCCATATGAATATATATGATATTACTCATCAAGCATTACTATTATAGTCTGTCCAAGTAAAGAAGACACTTTGGTAAAATGGGAAAATGACTCCTGTTTGGTCAATATTTGTTCAAGAATTATAAATGTGGTCTTAATAGTAGATCAAATTATTTCCTACAATTTGAGATCAAATTGATAATTTTTTAACCAAAATTGACCGAGCTTGAGTCATTTTCCCATCTTGTCAGAGGTCTTCTTTGCTTGGACAGACTATACCTACCATTGATCCTTTTTCTTTCAATACATACTGTTTTACAATTTTAGTATACTTTCCTAGTGCAAAACATTATATGATAACTATTATAAGCTCTCTATTTGATTTATATTTTATATCCTGCAGTGATCATCAAAAGTTAATTGCAATAAAAACAATCCAGTGATTCACTGGTGCAAGTGCAGAGCTTGTGTTGATGAATCTATTTCCACCAGGGTGGTTGAAATTTGAATAAAGAATTTCAAAGTTGTGAAAAATATTAGATGAAGACACGAATAAGTGAAATAGAAGCGGTTGTTTAGCCTAGTCACGAGATGTGCGTCTCGCTTGATCGTGATCACGCGATTTTGACATCGGATTACAAACTATGTACAGGCCTACGCTACGTCATATTCGTCACTCTTTTTCGGAAGTCTATGCGTGCATGGTGAAGGGTTGAGACAGTGCTGGTGAGGGTATGTGACAGTGCTTAATAAACTCATCGATTACTATTGTTCATTCTGCTTTCTATCCATCTTTATTATTTATTTGGTTTATAACGTCTTCATAATATTTGCTACTTCTCTAATCCAATGAGCAAGCATAAATTAACTGTATCTTTGTGATCGCCAATCACTAATGAAAATCAAAATATTCTAATAGATGAATAGTGAATTTCCGTATCGTATAGAATTTAAAGGGTTCATAAATAGGTTATAGCAATAGTAAAGGAAGATTTTGAAGAAGAAATCCATTATTTTCAAGCAATGATTGAAATGCAAAGTGTGTTTTGTATACACCTCTACAGAATACATCAACAAGATTTCAATTGTGTTAATTTTATCTGATTCTCATCAAATCAACTCGATCCAACTTTTCATCAATTGGAATAATGATGCTACTGTAAATTTCATCTGATTTCTACTGATTTCATTGAAATATATATTTATGAGTTTTGGTGAGGGTGAGGGTCCAATCAAGCCGACTCTATCGAGGTCATTTGGTAGATTTTAGGACAATGATAACGAAGCTCGGCCAACAGTTATTTCCTCAACCGATCAGCCGAAGACGGCAGAAATGTAATTCGGTTAATGGACGGAGGCCGAAATTCCCCTTTCACGATTTCCTGATGCGAGTCGGGGCTACTGCTCACTGCTGTGCTGTGTTGACGCTAGTTTACGGCCGTGTGCTTGTTTTGAGAAACGAAAAGAAATAGCATTAGGTAAAATATGATTGTTGGGGCAAATCGAGGCTGGCCTATCGATACTTGGGGTGCCGCCCTTCCTGATACATTTCTCTTGGGCGTAGCCTCTACTGGCCAAACCACCAGCACCAGCAATTAGCGTACAACCACTAGCGCGCAGGTGGAGCAAGAAAGTGTCTTCTCACAACTACAGTATTTCTAATAATGTTTGCTTATCCTCTTCTCTGTCTTTTTCTTGGAGGCTACTTCTTTCATTGCCTCTCAAATTTCTTCTTCTTCTATCTATATTTTTCTTCAATATCTCACACTAAATCTCCCTTTTATACTTGATCTCTCTTATATCACTCCCTTCCACTTAAATTTCTGCATAATCTGTTGTTTTTGCTATCATTCTACTCGTTCTTCTCTTCCTCTATTTCTTCTTCTTACCCCTCTCATCGTCTCCTATTTATGTTCATTTCCTCCTTCCACCGTCCTTATACCATAGTTACGTATTCTTCTCTAATTTCAGGCTTCCAGTAGATATGCAACCATTCCTCCATTGACCTGATTTATAAACTTTTCCAAATAATTTAATGGTCTAAATCTACACTAATGGACTCATATCTCAACAAGAGTTTATTGTCTCTTAAGAGACTATAGTCTCTTGAAAGACTATTTCAACGCCATTGTGAAAGAATGTAATAAAATTAGTCAATAGGAAAGTTGAAGATAGTAATGAAATTGACACCTATCAAGCAAATAGAAATAAATAAAAACCTGAACTTACAATATTGTACAATACTTACAATATAAAGCCGCAGATGATACTACATGTATTGTGAATGTCATAAAGAGAATATATACAGCAGACAAGTGCACTATATTAAGAATAAATTGGAAAAGTTGGAAGGTAAAAGAGGTGTTTTAAATCTATACCTATAAAAGCGAAATGGCACTGACTGACCGATTCATTCATTCATTCATCACTAGGACTAAAAATTCACTGAACTGAATCAGACAAGTGCACTATATTGAGAATAAATTGGAAAAGTTGGAAGGTAAAAGAGGTGTTTTAAATCTATACCTATAAAAGCGAAATGGCACTGACTGACCGATTCATTCATACATCAACAGGACTAAAAACCCACTGAACTGAATGCGTTCAAATTTAGCAGGCATGTTCCGTTGGACGTTTAGACGCGCACTAAGAAAGGATATTTGAAACTTTTCAAGGATACGCCCAATATTTTAGTTTTTCGGCGTTTTCTTAATTTTTTCAAGAACCAATCGGTAGATAAATAATAATAATAATAAATTTTATTCGACCAATAAACAAACACTTTACAAAAAAAATGAATGCCTATCGTCTAAATAGGAGACCCCAAAGGTAATCCTGTGTGGGGATCCATCAGTATAAATGAACACAAATTTTTAATTAAATAAAGACAAAACTTAAAATCAATGTTCTAGCTCACTCTCATAGTTCAAAAAACTAAATCATACAATAGCTCTAAAACCTAGTTACTTGAAATCATGAGAACTCGATAACAACTAAAAAATAATCTCTGAAACATTTCAAATATAAAATAATTATACAAAAGCAAGCATTAGAAAATCAATACAGTCCAGAAGACGGACGATACAGAAAGCATAAACAACCACTCCTTACTTATAGGTAAATTTATATACTATCATTCCAACTAGTAATGTGCAATTTATTTTTATACAGCAAAAATTCTGGATGTAGCAATTATACAATAGCAATCGTACACAGAACATTTCAAACTCTATGATTTTATGAAACTGGAATACTAAGTATAAGACCTGAGTAACCCAGTAGACCCAGGTATAATTCATTCAGCTGAGATAATTCCTAAAAAAACAAATTTACATTATCAAGCGCAAAAATATGTTCTTTCAAAGTGACCTTTAACCTATTACTATACACACAGTTTTGGATATCAAGTTGCAGCGCATTGTAAATTCTATATACTACATATCTAAAGAACCTCCTATTGTGCTCTAAACGTGGTCTTGGTAAGTAGACTCTATTTCTATTGCGTACCCCATATGGAATATCCTGTCTTGGCAAATCATTTTTATTTTTGAAAATATCTATGATTGATTTCAGCAAGAAGGACTTTCTGACCGGCAATATATTCAGCTCCTTAAATAGTGGATGCGAATGCTCCATCCTGGTCTTGCCACAAATCAATTTTACTATATGCTTTTGCGCTATGAATATAGCCCTCATATTGGTTTCATAGGCACTCCCATAACATATAAGACCATAATTAATTCTTGATTCCACCAGAGTATGGTATAAGTGCACAAAAAAATATCTTGGACAAATATCCTTTAAGAAATAGAAATTCCTGTTAGAAATAAAAATCTCTCGCTTTACTTTTTGGATATGCTCTTGCCATGACAGCCTATTATCTATAATCAAACCAAGGTACTTGACACAATCAACCTCTTCAATAACATCACATTGGCAATCCATTAAATCAACATTACAGCTAAACTTGTGATATTTAAGTAAAGGATGAGGGTCATCTATTTTTTGGTTTAGAAGTTTGAAATGAAGTAAATTGGATTTTTTTGCATTCAGTAATAATTTATTCTTAGAAAACCACCACCGTATACTTATCATATCTATCTGCATTTTATTCAGGATTTCCATCCTGTTTCTGCCTTCATAGAAAAGCGCAGTGTCGTCTGCAAAAGATACAATTTCACCCAACACATTACCATTACAGAGGTCATTGACGTATGAGAGGAATAGTATCGCCGATAACACTGATACTTGGAGTATGCCATACTTAATCAAGCCGATGTTACTAAGCTCATTTCCATTGTTTAATCTTACTTGCTGATATCTATTTTCTAAATAACTCTTAAACCACCGATTTGCTAACCCCCTTACTCCTATCCTATTCAGTTTCCTCAAAAGCAAATCGTGTTCTATTGAATCATATGCTTTTGAAATATCCAAGTACACTGCTGAGCATTTTAAGTTTTTATTAAAGCTATCATTGATCTTGGAAAGTAGTGACTTCATAGCCTCTTCTGTGCCTCTATTCTTTAGAAACCCATACTGGTTGTCACTGAAAAAGTTACTCTCATTCAAAAAATTCAGTAATCGGTTTTTCATTACTCTCTCCAATATTTTTGCGAAAATAGATAATAATGTTATAGGTCTATAATCATCAATATTATTGTTTTTTGTGCTTTTTGGAATAGGAATCACTATAGATTTTTTAAGAATTGAGGGAAATATTCCTTTTTGTAAACTAATATTACACAGTTCAACGAGTACATCAGTAATGTATGTTGAAATTATTTTTATTGTTAAAGTTGAAATACCATCTACTCCAGGCGAAGTATTCATTTTTAAATCTTTAATTATTTCTCCAATTTCAATATCATTAACTGGATAGATAAACATTGATTCTATTGGACCATGGACTGGAAAAATCTCTGCACCTGGGTACTCATCATAACGTGGACAGGCTTCTAATTTCGCTTTATTACTCTCAACCACTGTGAGAAAGTAGTTGTTTATACTGTCTGCTATACGTTTATTACCCTCTACTATTTCTCCATCCTGTAATACTATTTTATCAATGTTCCTCCTGTCCTTATTTCTTCCTAACAGTCTATTTACAATTTTCCATCGCTCTCTGGAATCATTCTTACTAGATTCAAATAATTTAAGGAAGTAGTTTTGTTTTTCCCTGCGTGTTTCATTTCTTAATTTATTTCTGTATTTTATGTACTTAGCCTTATTCACAATATTAGGTTCCTTTTTCTGCCTCTTATAGAGGAAATCCTTGTACTGAATTTTTCTTATCAACCTATCAGATATCCACTCAGTTCTAGGCTTCGACACTCTATGCCTAATTATTTCATACGTTATTTCTGCTTCGCTAATTTTTTCTTTCAAATAAGAGATAAATCTCTCCCAACCCTCTTCAACATCAAAATTGTCTGCTTCCCCTATCACATTATCCCATTCTGATTCAAGTAATATTTCAGAAAGTTTTTTATAGTCTATTCTTGTTTTTTTGTGTACTTCAGTGGCGGCTCTCTGATGTACACTAGCTGTTGCTTCATAATAAATGACTAATTCCACCATCGAATGATCGGTAATACCTAGGTGGATGATCTCGGCTTCAATATTCCTTATTCTATTATTTGGACATTTTTTGGGATGCTGTACAAATGCATGATCTATACACGTTCCTGTATCATTTATCAATCGTGTAGGCTCATTAATTAGGGATTCAAAACCAAAAGAAAACATCATTATTTTATAATCATCTACACAATTTTCATTAGCTAATAAATTTATATTGATGTCGCCTACTATAAAAAAAGGTTTTGGATTTTTTCTCCTTTCATCCAGATTCAAGAGATAATTGTTCATTTATATATATACTTTGTGAGTATATATGCAATCTATATACAGCCAGCAATGAGAACGATAAGTCATCGTAGCTACACTCACAGTAAATACAATCAGCCGATAAGAAATCGACCTTTCTACTTTCATATCTTATATCATTAGTTAAATACACAATAGTACCTTCAGATCGATAATTGTGATTGAAATTTCCTACAGTTGAATAGCCATCTATACGATAACAAGAGGATTCACTTTCTTCTATCCATATCTCTGTTAAGATTATTACTGTAGGCTTCCTTTGAATCTGATTCAAAATAGCCAGAAAAACATCAAAATTCGCTCTCAAGCTTTCGTATATTTTGATGAACTATTGAAATTTCGCTTATTTTTTCTCCATCTGTGGTAGTTAAAAAATTTACATGGAAAAGATTCTATATTGAAATTGGACTTGATTGCACTACTCTTGCGACATATTATTGTAGCCCACAGCATTATCTTAAAATTAAAATTATTATTATTGAAGATTATCCTACTAAGCTTTATCGCAATCATTGCTCTTTTAAGTAGTATATTATTGAACTGAACAGACCAACCATTTAAGCACAAAATATGACTTAGATAATTGGTAAAACAATACTGTTTGATCAGACATAAACATAAAGGACTTATAGTACGAGAATTGATTGATGCTACTGTGTTTACTCTCTCGCTCATGCAGTGTAATTTTAAAATTGTCCTGAAACTATACGTCTCAATATAGTGAACAAAGAGCACTCGAAAGTTAGTCATTAGAATTATTACCAATAATCTCACTATCCACTCCTTCGGTTTGCGAGCATCGAGCTAACATATCCTCTAGTTGTTTACCTGTTTTCAGTTCCATCACTGGTTTTCCCTCCTCCTTACGCACAAGGATTCTGCCGTCCCTCACCCACAGGAATTTGAAACGCTTCTCTCGGTGCATCGCACGTGCCAATGAGAAGAGCTTGCGCCTAGCGGGTGCCAGACACTCATTTATGTAGATCGTGTGGGCCAAATTGGAGTTATCACCTATGTGCCGGGTTGAGAAATCGCGCTTCACTCGCCTTTTTTTCAAGATAGCGTTTTTGTCGGGTCGCCTCAAAAATTTCACCACTACTGTCGCCGGCCCATCCGGTCCCTCCTTCCCCACACGGTGACACATGTCGATGGCTTCTTCCTTGATTTCGTGGCCAAGCGCTCTCGACATGTTGCACACCATCGCGTTGAGGTTCTCGTTTGGTTCCTGCGGCAAGCCCCTTATCTCAATCATATTAATCCTCGAGTACTGCTCCAGGTCGTCGATACGTTCTTTCAGCTCTTCATTTTCATGTTTCAACTGATTCACTAGCCTAGTCAAATCCTCTACATTCATTAAACAAGCTTCAAACATCTCGTTTGCCTCCTTTTGCTGCTTTCTCAAATCCTTAATTGCCTCGTGACAGGCTTCTGTTCGTGATTTTTTTTCTGTTCCTTTCTCATATCATGTAGCAGTTGGACCACGTCAGCCAGCGAAAGTTGGTTGTCGGACTCCGGCGGTTTAGCTACTGGTGATTGTGGGGCCATATTATTCTTTCGCACAATACTACAGTCCTTGCATCGCCACACATGTTTGCTCTCACTAATGTACTTTATATCAACGGCGTTAACTCCCGCACACCCTGCATGCACTAAAGCTGAGCAATCGCCGCACGTAAGTTTATCACAGTCTTGTCCAGTTCGTACTGATTTGAAGCACATTTTACACGACATATTAGTTTGTGAGAAAGTAACTTTAATAACTATGAATAGAAATTCCACTGTAGTTTGCCGGCCGTCACACGAAAACCGATTTATAGAAAATGTTGATATTTGTTGGGCAGGTTCAGATAAGGTCTAGAAATGTTGTGAAATCCGGTCAAGATTACGCCAGCAATCAGTTTTTCAAAATTGTATTGAATTTACAGAAGGGATTGGTCGTATCAAGGCGGAAGATATGCAACCCGCAATATACTGTATACTCTGTATATCACTTCTGTAAATTCAATGGTTCAGCGAGATTATTGATGAACTAATTTGGAAGATCAAGTTTCAAACTATATCCGATATACAGTACTTCCCAAGGTTACGCTCAATATTAGCGTTTTACTATTTTTCGGAATTTTCGGAGTTTTTCTTGGATTTTTCGAGAACCAATTGGCAGAAAATGTTGAAATTTGTTTAACATGCTCAGATTAGGTCTAGAAATGCTGCAAATGAATTGCAGCCCTAAAATTGAATCCCTTCTGAGGTTACGCCTGTAATAAGGTTTTCCAATGTTTAGAATCTGCACTTTTGTTTCTTTCACAGAAACTACTGAACTAAATACGTTCAGAGCAAATCCTTTCGAACGGAAATTGCAGGCGAGCGAAGCGAGCCTGTTTGTCACAGCTCTGACACTGACAGAGGGATTTGAAGGCGAGCGAAGCGAGCCTGTTTGACTCACTTAGACTGCTGATACTATCGGGGCTACTTAGACTGCTGATGTGCTGATACTGCCCCCTGGCTAAGAGGAGAAGGCGAGCGAAGGGAGCCTGCCGGCTAGTAGATCATATAAGTCAAAATCAGACAGATATTTGTATAGGTTTGAACGCTCGATTCAGCTCTGAACTAAACGGTTCTCTACACCTACAGAATATGTGATTGATGAATCATCAATAATTTCTCAAGAGATATAAGTAAAATTATTTTATCTTGAGACTTCCAGTGCAAAAACAATAATTTTCATCTCCAACTACTGCTATATTAGAATAAAACTGAAGAATGTTGTGCCTTTTCTAAAGTCTTTAATTACTTCCTTTGGATGTTATTAGGCTACTTCACGCAAGAAATAATTTTAATTTCGCTATCGTTTATAACAGTCAATTGAGTAAGGCGATTACAACTATGAAAATCCCAATAAACCAGGTCAACCAAAGTTACATTCGCTTCAAACTCAGCGATTCTCCTAAATGATCTATTGTAACATTGTACGTATTTTCCATTCCCATTTATCTATCTATATCTATAAAAGCGAAATTGCACTGACTGACTGACTAGAGACGGAGGCGGAAGGGCCGTAGAGGCGCACGACTCGCCTGTGAACCCCTCTAGGGTTGCCGTAGGTGCAGTAGGTTGCCTCATGGCTGCGTGGCTTGTACCCACGCGGCTTGTCGTGCTCCTCTGTATTGGCTCCGGCGGAAGTTTCGGTCCGGTGAGATGGTGGGTGGCTCCCTTGGTCGGTCCTGCGTCGAGAGTCGGAGCTGGTCGCGGGGCCGTCCGGGAGCCCCTCTCTTACCTAGTGGGATTTCATCTTCTTTCCGAGACGCGTGCTCTGGTTCCTTCTGTCCTCTTTCCCTGGGGAGAGAAGACACTAGGAATGACTGTCCTGCACCAGGCTGGAGTGTGGGTCAGAAGAGATAAGACGTTTTTTCCAAGCCTCTTGACAGCTGAGGGGGAACGTCCGGGCTTGTGAAAGGGGTGACGATGATTCGGACACGCACCCCTGGAATAGCCCACGTACCGCCGGAACTGGGCGCCGGAAGCCTGGCCTAGCCAGGGTCACCCCGACCCCAGGCCAATCTCCCGTTGACGCTGGCCGGGTAGGGGGAATCAAGGCAATGTCCTATGGTCCGCCTCCGTAACTAGGTTGGGAATCAAGGCGAGTTCAGGGCCTGCCTCCGTAACTGGCTTGGTTTCAGGGGGATCAAGGTGGGTCCACACGTTCCGCCTCCGTCCCTAGGGGGAATCAAGGCGAGTCCCAATGGCACGCCTCCGTAACTGTGGTGCTAGCTCTGCCTGGAGCTATGCTCTGGTATGCTAACGCGGGTACAGAGGGCTCTGGGTGGACCGGCCGGTAGAGGTTAGTCATGACTGACTGACTGACCGGCCGGTAGAGGTTAGTCATGACTGACTGACTGCTGAGGGGGAACGTCCGGGCTTGCGAAGGGGGTGTCGCTGATTCGGACACGCACATCTGGAATGGCCCACGTACCGCCGGAACTGGGCGCTGGAAACCTGGCCTAGCCAGGGTGACCCCGGCCCCAGGCCAATCTCCCGTTGACGCTGGCCGGGCGAGGTGGCAGCGGTCAACCACAGGGGGAATCAAGGCAATGTCCTATGGTCCGCCTCCGTAACTAGGTTGGGAATCAAGGCGAGTTCAGGGCCTGCCTCCGTAACTGGCTTAGTTTCAGGGGGATCAAGGTGGGTCCTACACGTTCCGCCTCCGTCCCTAGGGGGAATCAAGGCGAGTAACTGCCTCCGTAACTGTGGCGCTAGCTCCGCCTGGAGCAATGCTCTGGTATGCTAACGCAGGTACAGAGGGCTCTGGGTGGATCGGCCGGTAGAGGTTAGCCACGACTGACTGACTGATTCATTCATTCATCACCAGAACTAAAAATCCACTGAACCGGATGCGTTCAAATTCGGCAGGCATGTTCAGTTGGACATTTAGATGCGCGCTAAGAACGGATTTTAAAAACTTTTCAAGGATACGCCAAATATTTTAGTTATTCTAGAGTTTTTCGGCGTTTTCCTCATTTTTTCGAGAACCAATCGGTAGAAAATGTTGATATTTGTTGGGCAGGTTCAGATGAGGTCTAGAAATGTTGTGTTTTGCAATATTTTTGCAATCCGTTCAAGATTACGCCAGTAATCAGGTTTTCAAAATTTCATATGTGTTGCGGGTTGCATATCTTCCGCCTTCATACGACCAATCCTAACTGTAAATTCAATGGTTCAGAGAGATTATATTTGTACTAATTTGGAAGATATTGAATCAAGTTTCAAACTATGTCCGATATACTTCTCATGGTTACGATTAATATTAGCGTTTTACTATTTTTTTTAATTTTCGGAGTTTTTCTTAGATTTTTCTAGAGCAAATTGGCAGAAAATGTTGAAATTAGGTAAACAGATTAGGTGTAGAAATGCTGTGCTCAATAAATTTCAAATCTCTACTGAACGGAATTTGCAGGCGAGCGAATCGAGCCTGTTTGTCTCAGATGACACTGACAGAGGTTTTGCAGGCGAGCGAAGCGAGCCTGTTTGACTCACTTACACTGCCTATACTGTCGGGGGTCCAGGGGGCGGAGCCCCCTTGCTAGGCGGAGAAGGCGAGCGAAGCGAGCCTGCCGGCTAGTACTTCATATAAATGACACTATTCTTGCAATCAAGAAAGTCTTTTCTTTTGCTATTGCGCTATCCCCTGATAAGCCTAATTGCTGCTGCATGAAACGACTGCAGCTAAATCCTGTAGCTATGCTGCAGAAACTACTGTAGTACATATCCTGGCTATGGTAATAACCAACGTGTCCTTTCAACGCGTTAACTAAAACAGGTTTCAATTAATCACCGAATTAAATGCGCTAATCAATTGCGCTTAGGCGATTTCACAGTCGAATAATACCTAATCGCTGCAGAAACACGCGAGTATTCAATCACCGAACAAAACGTAAGCTCAATGCACAACTTCGCAGAATTTAACCCAGACAACTTTCGAATTAGGCCTATACTGTTCTAAGAAGTTAGGGATCGGCCGGATCGCGTACGAGTAATAGACTACATATGCAGATTCACTTGTTAAAATCAAGATATGTCACTTGGTGCAATCGACAAATCTACAAACGTATATATTATGCTACTATATACTTGCAAACAGAAACGAGACCACCAAATAAATTTTCCACGAGTGAGTTTGCACTCATTCCACGACTTAATTATTAAGCTATATTTTTGAAAAGATGTACAAAAAGGATTCAAAATAAATGTAATTGAAGTAGCCTACATATATCAAAAATCAATGCATGTCTAGACGGCCTAGGAGGCACAACAGTTGTTTAATGTTGGGAAATTATCTTTAAAAACAAGGAAGACTTCAACAGATGTCTTCGAGACTCAAACTGGGAAAGCGTGGCCATTTTTATACAATAGTAAGAAAATTAGTGATATTTTAAAGTTAGCACAGCATAAATAATAAATTTTGAAAATCTCATCAAGTTCAATTTGATTGTGGAATCTTTGCTCTGAGAAATATTCTCACCATCTTTCATGTGCAATGATTAAAACTTTTCACCGATCTTATTCTTATCAAACATCAAGTTGTTATGAAAAGGAAAGTAGCCTACAGTAGTATAAGAAATTACATGTTCTCACTTTCTTCTTTTGCAGCATTTGAAAAATAAACAAAATGTCGAATTAATAGTTTAGCCTATGCGTTTTCAACATTGTATGTGCGATTTCATTTTTTATCAATTGCAACTACTGAAATCGTGCGCGACTGTGATAGCCTACTCATACTGTAATGCACGCTAATCATGATCGCGATTGTAATTGAAAAGGTCGATAAGACCTAAGCCTAGGCTCGCATGACTCAGCTCAGCTCCCTCCTCAAGAACAAAAAAGGAGAACACTCATAAAAAGTTTACTGAACTCATTTTCCCCCTCGTGAGAGTTTTGATGAACATGATAAACTGTTGAGTGTCAAGTTTAATAATGGTTTGAATACAAGTCTCAAGAAGTTTGAAGGGCAAGCACACAGACCTTAAAGAAAACAGGGTGATAATGAAGGTTCTCCATAAAGTTAGATGGAGAGCTAGTTTGAGAGTGAGAATTTGAAACAATAAATTATTCAAATTTTCACTTTCAACTTCAACTACCGAAGTGAGTGAACTAATTTCAGTCTTCATTATGCATTCATGATTGAATACACGGACATCCTCTCTCGATCCTAATATATATTTGTTGTATAATGTATAATCTGTCAAGAAATTTATTTATCCTTATAGTGATGGGGATCTATGGATGAATATAATCTACAAATGAATAGGATCTATATTGAATATGTATTGCGTGCGAATGTATTACATTGAAAGCAGTGGCAGCTCATGCCCACGAAACAGGTGAAGTGCCCGTACATCTTTTACTGTACAGCACTTCACCTGTTTCGTGGGCACGAGCCGCCAGTGATTGAAAGGTAATTGGACAGTCAACACAACTAAACATTAAACAATCAACACAAAACTCAACTGTAACAATAACACCAATAATGACAAAAATTGTCCAGGATTGTCTAATGTCTACCTGTGACTACAAGAGTATAGTCTGTCCAAGCAAAGAAGACCCTCTGGCAAGATGGAAAAATAACTCAAGCTCGGTCAATTTTGGTTCAAAAATTATCAATTTGATCTCAAATTGTGGGGAAACAATTTCATGTACTATTAAGACCACATTTACGATTCTTGAACTAATATTGACCAAGCTGGAGTCATTTTCCTATCTTGCCAGAGGATCTTTTTTGCTTGGACATACTATACCTAGCAACAAGAGTGTGACAACAAAGGTTAAGCTTGCTTAAATCTTAATCTTTTGAAAATTATCTCTATAATAAGATTATGTTAAATATTCAATATCATAATCAACATTCTGTATATTATTATATCATATAGGGATACATTTGAAAATATGAGGCCTGTTACATAATAGAATACACCAATGTAAAAGCAGGCTAAAAGACAATATGACACATTAAGATGTGAAGACGATTGATTATCAAATGATGAAATCATTGTTTCAGGAGCAGTATGCCTTTGCAAAGGACAACAAAGCTCGTCGGCTGAGAGCGGATCAGCGGGCGGCAATGAGCGGCACTTGTGTCCTCCAACGGCGGACGCGGCTCAGCCGGCCGAGAGATTCGACTCGAGGGCGCGACTCGACAGTCTGCGCAGCGAAATGAAGAAGCAGAACGTCATTCAGGGCCCCATCATCGATGCTTATCTCGTCGCCACTGGAGACGAACATCAGGTACAAACACACAATGCAATCAGAATTTAAAAGAAAAAGTTTCTGGCCCAAATGGAAATGCCCAATGAGAAAGTTGACTCAAAAGAAACAGACACATTGAAAAAATGCGATCATAGCTTGATTCACTACAAAAGCATGACTTTGTTCGTATCTTAATTTATTTATATAGCTATATAGAAGGAGATTCAAAGCAATTATTATTATATAGTTCATATCTACTTTCTCCACAATCCTGGCTTTACGAAACTGCATGCATAGAAGTTGACTGTTTTGGATATATTGTCGCAGAACGCAGAAGTCGCACCCTACTGAGGAAATAAGAACCTAAATTTGTGGTCTCGTGAACTGAACTGGACAGAAGCTGGCCACAACCACAATATTGAACCTCAGCATTGGTTTCATATTCCATCTACTGAATATAATATAGGCTTCTATTTCACTTTATCGATGGAGAAATTCGCACTTCTACTTCAAGATTTTTGTTCTTCGAATTCAATAAAAAATTATGATTTCTGAAGATCAGTAGTAGACATAAACAAAACCAGATTATTTAGTGTTGACTGTTATTGCAACTGCTACAAGAATCTACCTACTGAGTACTGAGAAATTATTATCTACATATGTATATTATTCATATTGTTGAATAAGTATTATATAATATTCATAGTATTATTCATATTATTGAAACTGCTACAAGATTCTACCTACTGAGATATTATTATCTACACAGGCTATTTTTCATGTAACTTACATCGATGGAGAGACTGGCAGATCAAGAATTTAGATCACGGATAGCCTATATAGTTTTATGACTTTCTCACAAAGCAGCTAATATTCACAAATTTCAAAAGAACGTAATATAATATATTATTAATAATATTAGGCTGTCACAGGTCAATGTAATGTTGGGCAATGGTCGTGCATAGTTACAGATAAATACGGTACTGATGTATACAGTATAGTGCATAAGTATATGATAAGAGATGTAACTTAATACTACGGTACGTATAACTTATACCGTAAGTGCTTAGAACTTGATTGACGCCATGAAACCATCAGTTCTAGTCACTTTAACATAATATGAAAGTCTATACTATTAATTGTTTGTTGTTGCAGAGTGAATATGTGGCGGATAGAGACAAGCGTCTGCAGTTCATTTCGGGATTCAGCGGCAGTGCGGGGATAGCGGTGATAACGGCGACCAAAGCGGCGCTGTGGACCGACGGCCGCTACCACGCCCAGGCCGACAACCAGCTCTCCTGCGATTGGATGCTCATGGGCCGCGGAGACAAACCCGTTCGTACATTATTCATTATTTTCTATTTTATTACAAATGTATCATCTAGTAGGTAGCCTATTCACAATTATAATAGCTGGATAAAACCGAAAGTGATTTTTATTTTCAATTTACTTGAATTAAGTCTAATTAATAAACCATACCTATCGAGTAAGTAGCCACCCTATCCTTTATTACAATATAATTATCATTATCTAATATTTAGTATAATCAAAGACAATCTACTCAAGTAGTTAAATCTACTTTAAAGCTAAGGTATAATTAATTTTATCAATACCACATATTATGTCAATAATATGTCAAATAGAATTTTCCTAAATCCCCAAAACTTGTAAAAACGGCAGTAGTGAAATAATGCAAAAGCTTGGAAAGTAATGTCCTCATTAAACTACTTTTTTTTACTTTCTGAACAAACAATATCAAAAGTATCCAGTTTACAATACCCTACTTTTACTTAATTTGCCTTCTTAATTATTTCGAATAAATAACTCATGTACGCCTATCTAATTAAAAAAACTTTAGAGCTCCTTTAAGTTTTTCCAAAAACGTTAAAATTAAAATACCCAATGAGGTACTACTTTTCCAAAAATTAAGCTTGAAATTTTCACTATGCTTATAATTTATTTGTAATTAGCTCTTATTTCAAAGAATAATTTGAATGAAATTTTCTCGATATAACTGATGAAAATTAACGATTCAATGATTCTATGAAAATTAACGATGGTAGACGAGTCCTCTATAGTGAATTAATTCTTGTTCCGTATGAGTAGAAGATTGGAACAATCTAATTGAAATTCAAAGCTAGCAGCTTACTAGGCTAGCAGCTTTATTGCAAAACCCTTTGGCTTTATGGGCATCGTGTATTATGTTACCAATGTGTTTAAACTGTCAAGGTGATGAAATGACTGTTGTGCATTTCATTTCTAGAGCAGTGATTGACCAGCAGGCCTAACCAAGGTTGAAACTTGGCCAAGAAAATAAAAATGCTGGATGGAAGTTGTAAAAACTTTACTGCTTAAAAATTTACTTCACTCTACACCACTGTTCGGTTCAAAGTCAATCATGTTAAGTGACTTGATAAAGAAAAATTATAATTGAATTTATAATCAAGGGGGCTTATAACGTATGATACATGGAAATTTAGTTCCTGTAATCTCATTAAAAAAAAATGAAAACACAGACTACATTTGAATGGCAGGACTTTCAATGTTCCAATTTGTAAGACTAGTGTGATTCCACATTTTACACTTCTAAACTTTTTTCCATTTATAAACTTAGCCTACATTTCCATGTAAAATTTTATAAACCATGTCCCTAAATAAAATGCAATTCATATGCAACAAGAAGTAGGTAGCCTATTTCGTTTATGTTATATTCAAATCAGATAATGTTCACAGTTTTTTCAAAGTTGTATCAATTAATTTAATATTTAACTAAACTATCTTGAAAACAACAAACACTAGACAGTACATAAATATCTCTATAAAGGTTAATAGCAAAATGTTAAGAAATGAACCTTTTTCAGTATATATTTGTTTGTCAAATTCAGTAACAATATTAATTTCGTTTCAATTCTTTTGTAGCAAATATGTAACTTAAAATAAAAAAGAAATGAATTCATAAATTTTTGACTTTTATTTTATAATTTGTTCACTCACTTTTTAATAGTACTGTTGAAGATTAGAAAACTTGTAACTGGCAAATTTGGGTTATGGCTGTGAGAAAACATTTTTTTCCATAGAAGATAAAGTGAATGAATACTGTATCGCTGAAAAGAGCTGCACGCACATTTCATAAGCCTATAAGCCTTGAATATCGCTGTCATGTGAGGTGAAACAATTTTTATTCACCCTTTTGCTTAGCACGAGCACACCTAGATATGTTTTCTGGCTTTATGGCTGTAAAACATCGTTAAAAGTATTTGTAAAGAAATAATTGGTAATGAAAGAGTATTTATTTCCATATTAACAAGATATACCAATATACCTTTAAAAATATAAAATACTACTGCCTTCCTGTTCTCGTACCAATAAATTTGTTCCCATTTAATTGGAATTTCCAGTGAAAACTATAAAACTTTACTAGTAAAACTATAAACTTTCACTTTACAAACGGAAATCAGTGATTTTTAATCCCTATTGTATTTCTCCCACAAAATTCATGAAGAAAGCAAACACTTATTTATAAGCAGTATTAGTAGTCAGTGATCAAGGTGTATAGAAGAGTAGTATTCTATACACCTTGGTCAGTGATACCTTTAATAGCTTTGAAACAGTAATAGAATGAGATAGATCTCGATTGCTATTTATTACATTAGTCAAGTCCTTTGCCTATTTATGTAGCAATATATGAAGATTATAATTAATTAATATTATTAGTAATAGCATAGTAGTTTTACAATGTCAACCATAATTGAGTTTTTCAATAGATTGGAATTTATACGTGAGAACTACAAAACTAAAACCTTTCAATTAGAGCTTTAGATCCATATTTATCAATTTAAAAAAATGAGAATAATAATTTATTGGTCTACCAATAAAAGTAATAATGATTCTATGTAAGATAAAAATATTTTCGTCTCAAGTAATTGAATGAATTTGAAAGCTGCGGGATTCTATAATTATTTTTCGTCAACCATATCATCTAACGTCTGAAAACGGCTCAACAACTCCGCTGGCTGAGTTGAAGCGGAGAAAAAACAGACTCGAGGACGATGGCTTGTTTTAGAGACAAATCACCCAATATTTTCAAATAATGGCACTGCAATCATATGGTATTTTTAAACCGAATGCACGAATCAGACTCTTTATTTAGACTGCGCCCCGACCATATAGCACGCAAGAAGGCGCGTGCGTGGGTGTCGAACCGGAATAAAAGTTTGAGAGTGCGTGTGAAAAATGCATTTGGGAGGAATATTCATTATTTTAGTACCAATTGGGATTTCTTGGCACTAGCCGCATTTCTAAATTATCTTGAACTCAGCTTCCCTCAGAACTTTGTCATAACGGACATAAAATTGAACCATAACCCCAAAAAATAAATTAAAATGCTTCATCTAGTGGTGAAATATGTATTGAAATTATTTTTTCATGTTCACATAGCGTGGGCCCAACATTGAATTTAATTGAGTTTATTTCACATAATAAAAGTAGTTTATAAAAAATTGTTTCTGTTGCTCAAAAAATACTTTAAACTTTGGTAGGCTATACTAAATTTGAACGTACCTTTCCAAGTGTTTTTACTAATATACTAGATCTGTTTAGTAGCCTATACATCATGTTATAAGCTTCTTATAAAACCATAAAATTAGGCCTATATTAAAGCACATGAAGTTTCTTGAAAATCAAACTATTAAAAATGGTATGTAGATAAATTTAAAAAATTTGAAATTATACATGATTATTTGTTGAAAGTTCGTATTTTTATGTTACAGAAAAACCTGACAGACTGGCTGCGAGAAGAGGTGCGCATAGGTGCCAGAGTTGGCGCCGATCCAGCACTTATGGCCAACTCACAATGGGAGGTGTTGAACAAAAAACTCTCAGAGTATTCCATTTTTTTGCTGCAAATTAAAAATAATTTAATTGATCAAATTTGGACTGAGGACAGGCCGAGCTATTCCCAACACCAAGCTTATCCGTGGCCACAGTTGTATGCTGGTGAGAATGTCTTTTCAAGAATCTATTTACGCGTATTTGTGAGAAGAATCTTTAAAGTAAGACAAAGTAGAAAATTGAATTACAAAATGCCCACTATAACTTGTTTATATTCAAGTTTTATACAAAGAAAGGAAATACGTTTATAGGTACAATAAAACCTACATTTTGTATGCAGAGTAGTCTAATCAAATCCAGGCGCTTTTGACAGTTTTATCAGAAAGCTGCTGTGAAAGATATCAACAGGTGCAGGTATTGTAATATTACTGTATTATAAATTTAACTACTCTTTAATTGTCTCAAATACAACTATTCTTGAATACTGCTCCAATACTAATGCATTATTTTATATCAAGTAACTACGTACAATAGAATCTAAAAAATAAAAACTTATTCCAATTTGAACATGTAAGTTTGATAAGTAGTAGAAGTCCTTTAATAGGAATGAAGTGTACACATATAGACCTGAATAACAGAGTGATATATAGGCTATAAGCCTAGCTATTAGGCAAAATATTATGATCTAGCGTTTCTCAGGTTTTTTTCTGTAAGACCAGACTTCTAAATTTTCGTGAAACAAGCCCAGCTTGCAGTGAGAATAATATTGATTGAGAATTAGTGTTTTTTTAATTATGACATTTTCAAAAAAAAATTATGAACTAGATATTTTAAAATAAGTTGAAGTATTTTGAATTTGAATATTTTGATTGAGGTCTCAACAAACAAGTCCTCTCAAAATTTCAACAAATACGGTGTAGGCCTATCGATCTTCATGCTTTATATACTTAAAGTATGATTCGAGATAAACCAATATTCCAGTTATCAATGGTAAAATTCTCTTGAGACAAATGTAGAACGAGTAACTTGAACCATAGAGAAATAATAGTTGAAGTATCCTTTCTCTATGCTTGAACTAAAATGCTTAAATTACGAAGAACAATATTCTTCTGTATTTCAGAATACATTTTCGATTGAGAGGAAACTATTCTACAGTTATTCATTAAGATTATACAAATTTTCAATAAGTGATTCACTATTCTTTATAATGAACGATGTAACTGAATTTAAAAAATTCAATTTGATTTTCAGGTAAAGGACACATGGCTAAGATTCTAGCAGTAAGAAATGAGATGAGAGATCAAGACTGCGATGCCATGATAATAACAGCGCTTGATGAGATCGCTTGGCTTTTAAATATTCGCGGCAGGGACATTCCCTACAACCCAGTACTGCGATCTTATGTTATAATAACTAAAGACCAAGTTAAACTGTACGTCAGCCCAGGAAAATTGAATGACGCAGTGAAGAGACAACTGAGCACAGAAAGTTGTTTCAGCCCGCTTTGTGTACGGTTAGTATAGTGTATCATGAATCAATCAATAATAATCGATGAAAACACACATCATTAAATCATATACAAATTCACAATCTTGAATATGAAGTTGCAATATATAAATGAGTGTCCAAATCATTCAATGATTATTATTTTACAGGGTCCAGAATTATGACAATATCTGGGACGACCTACGGACTTTTTCTCAACTCTGGAAAAAGGTTTTGCTTCCAACCGCATCTGAGTTCAGTCCAGGAGTCAGCAGAGCTGTTTTCATGAGTGTGAGTGAACTACAATTTAATGCTGTGAATATTTATAGCACGATTAATGTATTAATGTAATATAATTGATGTACAAAATTGATTGAATATTTCACCATACTTGTCATCAATGAAGAAGAGAATATTTGAGAGCAGCTCACAACATCAGTGCAGAGGTACGATAGATCAAATCAAAATCAAATCAAATCATTTATTGTCACAGAACATTAAAATGTTATAACAAAGTCATCAGAGTACAAGAGTAAAAACAATTTAGAATAGAATTTAGAGTAAAGAATAACAATTAGTACAACAATTTAGAAATCTATCACAAAAAAATCATCAACTTTATACAGACATTCATTGACTAGTGCTATTTTTAGGTATTTACAGTAGTTGTTGAAACTCATTCTTTTAATATTTTCAGGCAAAGCGTTAAATATTTTTATTGACATATATTCCCAATTTTTTTGTGAACTTGTATATTGGCAATACTTGACTCTTAAATTACTCTTATTTCTTGTATTATGTTTGTGCACATTAGAGTTAAGATCATATTCATTTTCTGTTCTCTTCATAGAGGCTAAGCATGCCAATACATATAAAGACGGCAGTGTCAAAAGGCCTAGTTCAATAAATAATGATTTACATGGAGTGCGAGGAGCTTTGTGGCAAATGATTCTCACCGCTTTCTTTTGACACTTGAACAGGATGTCAGTAGATGAGCTATTTCCCCACAACTGGATTCCATAAAACAAGAGGCTGTGAATATGGGCAAAATATACACTCATAAGGACATTTATATCTACAACATTACATAATCTTCGTAAGAGGAAAATGCCCTTATTGATCTTTTTATAAATATATGTTGTATGACATTTCCAAGTCAAGTTGGTATCAATTTTCATGCCAAGAAACTTAATTGAGCTTATCTGATTAATTTTTCTATCAAAGCTCAAAGTTAGATCCTCTGATTTAGTAGAATTGATGCTCAGATTGTTTGCTGCACACCAATCTTCAATTTTAGAGGTGTTATTCATAATGATAGAATTTAGATGATCCTTATTCTTTTTTGCTACTTTTAAACCTAAGTCATCTGCAAACAAATACGGAGCACTATCATCATTAAAAGAATCAATAAAAAGCGGCAAATCATTAATATAAACAATGAATAATAGTGGCCCAAGAATGGAGCCTTGTGGCACGCCAGACTTCACTACTCCACCTCCTGAATACTCTCCATTTTTTGATACATATTGAATTCTATTTGTAAGATAAGAAAAGATAAGATCAACGGCCAGTTTACTCAAACCATAATAAAGACAGCTTTTGACATAATATGGTATGATCAACAGTCTCAAACGCTTTGGTCATATCGAAGCTTCTAAATTGGACATATTTATGATTTTCCAGATCATTGATTACTTCTTTTATAAGTCTTAAAACATTGTCACCTGTATTACGATTCTTTCTGAAACCGTATCGTCTATCAGAGAGTAATCTATTATGTTCAAAATAAGCTGTTAATTGTGCATAAAGAAGTTTTTCAAAAATGTTTGATATTATGTAAACTATACATATAGGTCTATAATTTTCAATATTCGAACCTTTCTTATAAATTGGAATCAACCTGACTTTTTTCAATTCATCTGGAAATACCCCTAAGTACAAGCATGTAAAATTCGCTCCGGCAGCTGGCGGTCGGAAAGAGTGCATTTCAAATGCAATTCTATGATGGCTCAAATCATATGACTTATAATGAGCTATTCAGGGTATGAATTCAAAGGCGCCGTTTTCGAAAAACACAATTTTTTGCATTGTGTTATTCGCCATTTTCTCTGCCATTTTTGATTGGATTTTTTTCGTTGATGGCTCAAATTGTAGGGAATAATAAGGGTATTATACCCACCAATTTTCAAAACGATCACGTTATTGGTCGATTTGTAGTGATTTTTCAAAATTTTCATCCCCCAATTTCACCCCCTACCCTTGGACCAATTTGGCTGGTTAACGAACTTGACCGAGATATTAACACTAATGATTTTTGTGCAAAATTTGGTCGCTCTCCGACAAGCCCTTCGGGAGTTATCGTGTTAACAAGAATATATATATATACGTATTATCGTATATATATATATATATATAGAGATATATGAATTTGAACGGACATCAGATTCGTGTTCTAGGGGCTCGGAAACGTGTAAAAAATATATCACATCATAAATTTTCGATTGTCAGGGCAAGACCAATAGTGCATTTTTTCAAATGAAATGCACTAATAACAGTCAACACCTCTGCAATATTTGAAGCTGCCAATTTCAGAATGAATGAGTTTAATCCATGAATATCCAAAGTACTAGAATTATTGATTTTATTTATTGCATCAAAAACCTCTTCCACCTTGAAGTCTGCAAAATTAAAGAAAACTTTCGGCTTAGGTACTTTGTTGACATAATATTCATAATCAAAATTACTTTTAGGAATACTTCTACCAAGCTGTTCTACTTTATCCAGAGAAAAACTATTAATTTCGTTTTTGGATATGTTTCATTAATTTTCACCTGATTTACAATTACCGGTAACACTATATGGTTGTTTATTATTCTCCATGCTGCTTTTGTTTTATTTTTACTATTTTCTATAATTTTATTATGATAGTAATTAACTTAGCTTTTTTTAAAACAGAGCGATAATATTTTCTTAACCTAACATATTCTAGTTTAATCTCTTCACTAGGAGAATTTCTAAGAAAAAAATACAAATTTTCACATTTACTCTTCAACTCGGACAATTCTGAACTGTACCATTTGTTTTTCCTACTATTTACATTCGATTTTCTTTTTTTAAGCAATGAGAAAGCTAAATTTACTGCCCACATAAATAATTTTTGGAACTCACGAATCTGACCAATAACATCTCTCAACTCATACACTCTTATCCAATTTATTTTTTGGAGACTCTCTAGGAAAATGTATATATTGCTCTCATTTATTTCTCTAGTCATTACAACATCTTTGTTTGATATATTATTATTATTATTATCATTTTCTAGCTTTAGCTTAAGGCCTATCGCAAAGTGATCTGAAAAGACAGTGAAAACAATCTTGCTTTCCCATCTACTATAGAATGTATATCGGTTACAATATTATCAATGCAAGAGCCACCTGTATTTCCTGGTCTTGTTATCTCATTCGTAGTTACATGCATATTAAAACTAATCAACAAATTTTGTAACACATTTCATAATTTTGTAGGAAAATATAATTAATCAGCAGAGATAAGACCTACTGGTAATATTAATAATGCATGCTCCATCCTATAAGTAATGAGCCTCAATTTTTCACACACACTTGTAGAGCTACATTTAGGCGCGTTTCACTTCTTGGGATAGGTCTTGATATGAGGTTTATCTTAAAAGCGCGCTAGTCATTCGGCTTTTAACTCCTGGATTAATATGAGGAGATTTTCTGCGATCGTGAGCCCGATCAAAGACGACTTTGAAAAAGATTCATCGCCACAGCAGCGCGCCCACTAAGACCACGTTCCTTTTGTGACCGACTACCTGGCCCTCAACCACCTCAGAGTGTTTTGACAGCCTCCCTCTGCCTAGAATTGTCTCCTTCCATGGTTGAAAAAAGTGCTAAGGGGAAAACACTGGGACTCGATTGTGGACATCTGGGAGGATGTCGAAGAAGTTCTTGGACGTCGCCACAGCTTAGAAACTCTGCATCCTGATGCAAAACCCCTTTCTTGAAGATTGTCAAGGTTTTTTCAACATTCCGAACAATAGAACTAGTTTTCCAACGAAAGAATCATTACTTTTCGGATGAACCCTGTATATTGAATAATTGATAAAAATTTGTCGGTATGGTAATTAATTCATACATAATTGTAATAAATAATGTTTTGTTTCTAAAAATGTGAAAATTCGTTTCAGATCCCAGTAGATAAAAGGAAGATGGCTCCATCTCCCATAGTTGCAATGAAAGCTGAGAAGAATTTGGTGGAGAGAGAAGGCATGCGAAATGCCCATATTCGAGATGCGGCTGCGATTTGCGAGTTCATGTCCATGTTTGAAGAACAGGTAAAAAAGTTAAATAATTTAACTTAGTTAAACTAAGATTAATAATTTTGATTTAATATATGTCATGTCTATACAGAGTGTTTCAGGAGGAATGTGCAATACTTCTCTGGCTGATTCCTTACACTAAGTAGACAAAAAAGTTCCATGGGACCAACCCCCAAAAACGCTTTGTTACTGAGATAAAAATGGCGGAAAATTGAGATTTTTTAAAATATATTATTGTTATTGTTATGAGGGTGAAGCCCACATGAGCTCATAGGCTTGTGCGTGGGTAATGATATGGATGATAGATGACGACTACTTTGAGGTAGTCGGGACCGACGGCTTATCGTCTCCTCCGAAAGACGGGGTGGCCGTATTTATGTGCTGTGGTCAAAAAACTGTTCCCCGCTTGGGACTTGAACCAGGGTCCACCTGGTTATCAGACCGGCGCTTTATCACTCCTCCAACGAGCCACCCAAATAACTAATAAATTAATATTAATATATTAATTATATATATCAATTTTAAATTAAATATATTAATTTTTCTAATTCTTTAAAGGCTTTAGTGAGGTTCTAAAATAATCAATTCCTATGTAAAACTAGCTGAGGAATTATTATTATTATTATTATTATCGTATGCCATATTTATTGGGGAGTCCCAAAAGGAAGTTCCACCGGCAAAATAACCTCAATTGTCCTCGATGGGGAATTGTGGTATTTCTTGAAATTATATCCACAGATATTCCACAGATAGCTGAGGAATTCAATGAAACCAGTTCCAAATCTGTAACTTCAACGGTTATTGAGATAATTGGAAAAATATGCTAAAGAGCGCCATTTTTCAACAATAAGGGTTATAACTGGATAAGGAATCAAAAAATTGTATTTTTCCTACAGATAGCAAAAAAGTGCATCTTTACACACTGAATAGTTTCTAAAATGGGCCATTCTCACACGAGTGTCTAAAATACTTTACGCACTGGTATTTGAAATGGACTGTCTCTCATCTGTTATTTTGATTGTCAAGATCCCTTGTCAAGAGAACTGAACGTTGAAATGCGTTTTCAAATTAATCAGTAGTTGAATAATAAAGGAAAACCTTGCTTCAATAACTAATACTTCAACTTTGATAAGATTAAAAATGTAGCATTGTATTGATTAAATGTCAGCTGTTGAATAATGATGAACTTATTGGTTTGAACAAAATTATTGTTGTCAGACTCTGTTATTTTGATTGTCAAGATCCTTGTAAGCCAGCTGAACGTTGAAAGTCTAGCGTAGTTGATAATGCAACTAGACAAACTGCTTCTCTAATACTTCAATATCTGTCGAAAATCAACAACTTTGAATAATGATGAATGAAATCCATGTACAAAATTAGGATGATCGTACAAAGCCAATCTAGCGGCTGATAATGCAACTAGACAAAGCTTCTCTTAGATATCTGTCGAAAATCAACAACTTTGAATTGATATTGTACAATTTAGGATGATCGTACAAAAATTATCTTGGGCTTAAACGTTTCTGAACTAATAAAATCGAATACACTGATAGTTATAAAGTAATATTCAGTCACTAAATCAATAAACTTTTGACGCAAAGTTCCAATAGCAAGCAGATGGCACCTACTCCAAATTCAGCATAGGGGAAGATAGCATAATAAGGCTACTGGTCTAGCTGTTCATGGAAATGATTAACTGATAATTTTGTTTTGTTTTCATTGATGTTGTGTGCCAAAAAATAAAGTTCGACACCACGGGTCGAAAATGTAATATTCCGTCTCTCAATCTTTTCTAGTCCTCGGCCTACGGCCTCGGACTTGAAAACCGATTTCGAGCCGGAAAACGCACATTTTCGGCCCTAGGTACGAAATATACTATTACGCACTAGTGCGTAAAGTAATCTGGTTTTTCCAGATTTTCAACCAATGACAGAGGAGGAAGTTTTTGAAAATGTGTTTCCAAAACTGGTGGATTGTGTACATTCAATGTATCAGTCAATTCTGTCAGTATTTTTTATCAGTTCATTTATTCAGTGCATCCTATCAGTCCACTCTTTCAATCCATCAGTTCAGTTCATCATTCCATTGTTTCAGTCCATTCTGTCAGTTCATTGTCATCAGTCAATTTTTTCAGTGAATTTCTCAGTTCATGTTATAAGTCTATTCTGTCTCTTCAATTTTACATTCCATTCTGTCAGTCCATTTCATCAGTCCATTATCAATCAGTCCATTCTTTCAAACCTTTTTATCTGACCATTTTTACAGTCCATTCTGTCAGTTAACTCTACCAGTCCATTTTGTCAGTCTATTTCATCAGCCCATTCTGTCAGTTTATTTTATGAGTCCATTCATTTTGTAACTCCATTTCATCAGTCTATTCTGCCAGTCTATTCCATCAGTCCATTCTGTCAGTTCATTTCATCAGTTCATTCTGTCAGTCCATTTCATCAGTCCATTCTGTCAGTCCATTTCATCAGTCCATTCTGTCAGTCCATTTCATCAGTTTGTTTTTTCAGTCCATCTTATCAGTTCATTCTTCCAGTCCATCTCATCAGTCCATTCTGTCAGTTCATTTCATCAGTCCATTCTGTCAGTCCATTTCATCATTCCATTGTGTCAGTTCATTACATCATTCCATTCTGTCAGTTCATTATTTTTTTAGTCCATCTCATCAGTCCATTCAGTCAGTCCATTCCATTGTGTCAGTTCATTCCATCATTCCATTTCTGTCAGTCCATTCCATCAGTTCATTGCTTCAGTCCATCTCATCAGTTCATTTTTTCAGTTCATTCTGTAAGACCAATCCTCCAGTCCATTTCATAAATTCTTTTTTCATTTCATCTCATCAGTCTATTTCATCAGTTTATCCTGTCAGTTAATCCCATCATTCCATTGTGTCAGTTCATTTCATCATTCCTTTCTATCAGCTCATTTTATCAGTCCATTCTTTCAGTCCATTTGTACATAGTGTATTATGATCAGTTGAGTGAGATCATATAATATAATTACCCTTCTTGACGACCCTACAACCCCCAATTTATATGTAACTTATAGGTCTCTAAATCATCCTTCTATTTTTTTCACATTTGATAGTAACTGTAGGAAAAATAACTATTTCGATAGAATATCAGTGACAAAGGTATTGGCAATAGTATTTGTGATCGTTTCCCGTTGATTAGAAGGTTTTATAGATATTGGTTTCCAAGTTATAGATATCAAAATATTTCCTTGTAAAAACGCATCCATACTCTGATGAATCTTAATTTACAATCAAATTTTGGAGATTGTGATAATAGAGAAAAATGAAAAAGTCAATTTTCAGGTTTTGTATTTGTTAATAAATCCAATTTCAGCGGGACCAATTCATGATTTCCACATATAAAATAATAGAAGAGTCTATACTCTACAATTTGGGCCGAAATGCCAAATTTTCCTGTCAATTTCATTCAAGATATACGCATTTTAACACAAAAAGTCGCATTTTTCTCTGTATATGTGGATGAACTCAAAGTACTCAGGGTCGTGAAATTCTTCAATCTTGATCAAATTCCACAAATAATATATGCATTTTAACCGCCTTGATGAGCTGAAAACAATGAGCTAAAGTTTGTCAAGATTTGTCTACTTTTACGAAAGTTACGGCGGTCCTTATTTTATTATCCTTGAAGAGTCCTTCCTACTTGAAATAACCTGAATTAAGGGCGGTATTGTTGGTTTTTCTCCTAAATATGATCTCACAAATAATATTATTCAGTAGAACACTTCAATACTAGGATATAGAGATTAATTTTGGCTATTTTCAGTAAAAATATGGTATTTCTTGATGTACAAGGAAATATTTTGATATCTATAACTTGGAAACCAATATCTATAAAACCTTCTAATCAACGAGAAACGATCACAAATACTATTGCCAATACCTTTGTCACTGATATTCTATCGAAAAAAGTTGTTTTTAAATGATATCCACAAAATTTGTACTGTAAAGAAATATTCAGAAAAACATTTTTTTTAAATAAGGGTTTTTTTCTGGATTTAGGTTACATTTTATCGCAAAATGTGTTTTAACCAATATTATAGAGCAATTTATTGTGAATCGATTTGAAGTCTCTATCATCACTGGTTACCATTCTACAAGCATTTTCTTGGAACGCTACAGGCTCAAAACATCCGCCATTTTGAATCTGCCATTACTCGGGCCAGTCGCGACACTCAGATGTAAATCAAGTGGTTTGGGTATCCCTAGATACCCCAGAAAAAGAATATAAGGGTCTCATGCCATGCTCACGAAATTGCACACGGGAGATTGTTTTTCTTCATAAGGAACCGGACTAAAAGTGATGAATTTGTGTTTAGTAGCAATTTTTGATCGCTATTTCTGAGATTTGGGTAAGATTTACACAATCGCGGCCATTTAACTTTTTCTTTAGAATCCGGCTCTCTTCAACTTCCACCAATAAAACATACAATTTTATGATTCCTTATCCAGTTATAACCCTTATTGTTGAAAAATGGCGTTTTTTAGCATATTTTTCAAATTATCTCAATAACCGTTGAAGTTACAAACTTGGAACTGGTTTCATTGAATTTCTCAGCTAATTTTACATAGGATTTGATTATTTTAGAACCTCACTAAAGCATCTGAAAAATTAGAAAACTTAATATATTTTGAAAAATCTCAATTTTCCGCCATTGTTATCTCGGTAACAAAGCGTTTTTGAGGGTTGGTCTCATGGAACTTTTTTGTCTACTTGCTGTAAGGAATCAGCCTGAGAAGTATTGCACATTCCTCCTGAAACACCCTGTATATAATATATCACATGTATATATATACTAAATGTATGTAAGTAAATAGAAATTGAAATCAAAATATTAGTAGTACTGCAACATTATTAGTAGGTAGGTAATTTTTTCATTTAAACACAACATGTTTCGCACTCTCATTTCAAGTGTAAAACTTTTTCACAGGGGCAAAACATTAGGGGCATTTTCAAGTGTAAATGACGAACAATAAATAGGGTAAGGCATTTTCAAGTGTGGATAAAAAATTAAAAACTTCGTTCAATCACACTTGAAAATGCTCCTAATAAAAACTTATTTGTTCAGTCACACTTGGAAATGCTTCTTATCTGTAAAACATGTTTGGTTAAAAAAAAGAACAACTACTGTTATTGCAATTTTTATTGCTGAAGCGGTTGTCCCAGTGGTAGAGAGCGTCTAATCGGTGAGATGAGATAAGAGACTTGCCTCTGCCACCACTGTTGTACTGGTGACCGGTCCCTCTCAATTCAATTTGAGCCTCAAAAATCGCTTCCCGGTGGTTCGGAATCCACCTAAAGCAGTAGGTCCATTCATCTCTCATCATCATCCTTCCCATTACCGACGCACATGCCCAGGGGCGGATCCAGGATTTACTTCTGGGGGGGCACAAACCAGGTTATGAAATTATTGAAGGTTAGTAAGGTGAAATTATCACAAGTCTACACCCCCCTCCGCCATTTTTTCACAAGCCTCTCTTCATACCTAATCACCCCCCCCCCTCTCCCCTATGATAATATAATATCAGAAAGTATCACTAAATAATAGGAGTGGCTTTCTAATCTAGGAATTTGAAAAAGAGTATTTTATTAATTACAGAAACCATGATAAAAATTCCACAAAATTCACTCTATCTGATTTGAAAAATGCATATTATTATTACATGTTTCATCAAGCAGATTAAATTTCCCCCTAAATTATATGAAAACAGTTTTTAATCCTTCAATTCAATTTTTACAAAAGATCAAGAAACAAGAATTATTCATTAATAGGCTGGATTAATATGAAAAAATGCTGAAAGTGGCTTACCTAACTCATGAAATTTTTGGTACCGGTACATTAGTTTCGTTTCCCATTGTAACATGTATTCTTGTCTAGTAGGCTACTTGATATTTTTACTTCTTACGCTATGGCAAAAAGGGGTCGGGGGTTTTCCCCCCGGAGATTTCTGTTGAAAAAGGTAGTCTCAAATGCATTTAGAACAGCAAGAAAGCCATCCAATAGGTATTTTCAATCTTACAGGAGAGCAATCATTCCCAACCTTTTTCCTTGAATCTGAGCACCCTCAAAATTAGGGAAGCGGTTTGTCCCAGTGGTAGAGAGCGTCTAATCGGTGAGATTAGATAAGCGAAGTGCCTCTGCTAGCACCATTGTACTGCTGGTGACCGGTTCCTCTGAATTCAATTTATGAGCCTCAAAAATCGCTTCCCGGTGGTTCGGAACCCACCTAAAGCAGTAGGTCCATTCATATCTCATCATCATCCTTCCCATTACCCACGCACAGGCCCAAGATCCCATGTGGGCATCACCCTTAAAAAAATAAAATCGTTCCCAACCATTTTCCTTGATTCTGACTAGTTGATATGGGTATTGGGTATGATGGTCACTGGTCAATCGTCAGTGCCCCATATCACACTCTCTTCACTTAGTTATTCACAAAAGTTATTCTACAAAAATAATACAATAAATTATAGTATTCAGAAAGTATTACCAACACCAACATATCCTAATTTAATCTCCTCTCATAGAAATAATAACGAAACAGACAGATAATTTTATTCAACGTCAACCTTATGGTAGCATTCCCAAGCAGCAGCTCGAGTTACGCGACTCGAGCTGCGCGCCCTGCTCTAACTGCGCTGCTCGAGCTGCGCTGCTCCAGCCATCACAATTCTATTCATATAGCTATATTATAAATGTTCTCTTTGTTATTATGGCTACTAATGTATACTAAATCAATAAATAGTGAAATTCACCCTTTTTAAGTCATTTTCAAGTAAATTTCAATATTAAGTATACATTAGTAGCCCTAATAGCAGAGTACACCTATAATATAGTTGTGAATAGAGTTGTGATGGCTAGAGCAGCGCATCAAGAGCTGGGCAGCTCCAGAAGCGAATTTAGAGCCACGGGGCTCGAGCTGCTGCTAGGGAATCGTACCTTTAAGAGCCAGGCAGCTCGAGCCGTGCATCTCTTGCTGGAGCTTGGGAATACTACCTAGTATGATGCAATTAGTCTACAAATGGCCTAGGTCCTATAGCCTTATTTTCAAGAGTTAAAGTTTCTCCCCAATACAAAAATGTTGTATACAACCCCTAAACTATAAATTGTTCAAATGAAAATTTTGTGAAATGCTACATTTTATTGAAATTATGTTTTTGAGGAGGGGGGCTCTAAGATGTGTAATTAGGTTTCCGAAATATCTCGAAGATTGGCCTAAAAATGTATAAGTTACGTTCATCTCTTCGCTTTTGTAACTTGAGAACCGTTCAATTTAGCGAAATTTTGCATAGGACCACTATTTTAAAATTGTTGTAATGTTGACACATTTTGCCCTGAGCCGCATAGTTCCTGAGATATTTTGGTGCCCCCCCCAAACGTGAAAACTGTGTTATTTTTTACAAAATTATATTGAATAAACCAATTCAGAGTTGAAGAGAAACTCTTATTTTGGATGATGAGGTTTCAGTCTAATTGCTACTATAGCTGTTGCCAAAATTTTAAACACTTTCCTCGTTGATGTAGCATACTACTAAAGCATCTATTGTCTCTTTTAATTTCAAATACACCATCCAGGCCCAGCTAAGTGAAAACTCTAATCGACAGCATCAGTTGGAGCGTACAAGCAGACAAAACCGACTAACGTTTTGCCGTCATCTATTACTATTAGGCTACTTGATACACGCTGAAAATAGGGTCCGGGGCTTGCCCCGAATTTTTTTTGTTTTTTTACTCTAAAAAGTATATTTATAGGAGTTTTAAAACTTTTAATTGAACCCCCTTAAAACTTTTAATTTGAATTTATATGTACAGTATAATTCAATTTAGTCCATTCTATCTAGTGTATGTTCCATCCGTCTGGGGGGGGGGCACGTGCCCCTGTGTCCCCCCCCTGGATCCGCTAGTGCACATGCCCAAAAGCCCATGTGGGCATCACCCTCAAAAAAAATTACTAACATTCATTGATAGTCGCCCTGTAAAAAACAAAACATTCTGAAATTATGCTTCATAGAATGATAAAATTGTTAAATTGTTTATTGATTGTATGTTTCTTCCCAACAGATGGATAACAACGAAGGGGAATGGTCTGAAATGAAGGTGGCTGAAATATTGGATGAAATTCGAATGGAACAGAATATGAGTCGTGGAATTAGCTTCCCGACGATTGTGGGCTTTGGACCTCACGGTGCCCTACCACACTATGAGCCGACAAACTTGACAAACGTGCCAATTGACAAGAGCAGTACACTTGTGATCGATTCAGGAGGCCATTACCTAGGTAGCCTATATTTCAGTCTTTAGCTCTACTTTTTACCTATTCCATAAGCCTATCAGATAAAGAGTACTTTGGATTATGAAGGCCTATTGCAAATAATATCCCATGAAATTTACATGCATTCAGCTCGGACAATCATTTCACTTAGTATCAAGTAAGAAAGAAGAAAATCCCCAATATTTATTTATCATACTAATCATACTTATGAGGGCATACAGATATAATATCAAGTCAATGCCCACTTTCACATCCTAGGAGATAGCCAAGAAGTTTCAGAAGAAATTATAAGTATTATATAAAAAAATATCTAAATTGAACAAGTAATTTAATAAATAGTGTATAATTGATTGTAATACTTCTTTCAGATGGATCAACGGATGTTACCCGTACTTATCATTTTGGAAATCCCACAAAAGAAGAGAAAGACTCCTACACGAGAGTTCTGATGGGTCACATCGACATGGCCTCATTCGTATTTCCAAAGAACTTTCCGATGAATGGAGCAGACGTCCTGGCCAGGGGTCCTCTATGGCAAGATAGCAAAGATTATGCCCATGGAACGGGACATGGTATTGGAGTTTTCCTTAATATTCATGAAGGTAATAATTAATGCTGTCATCTATTAATAAACTCTCGAATGCATTTTGCTTATTTAAAATTATTTTCTCGACAAACGTTTTGAGGTCTTTTGTTCACAAATTCTTCCATTTTCAAGATGACGTGGCCCATACATTAAAATTTGTTTGAAAAATTCATTATAATTTTGTCCTTCCAGTCTCGTGAGTGAAACAACATAAAACCACATTCGATAGTGCCCTTAGAATAATAATGTATTTCACTTACGGCTCAACAGTCTACGAGGTTCATTCATTAAAACGTTGTAAGCGTTCTAAGTAACGTTCTATCTCTATTCATAGGTGAGTTTTCGTTTTGAGTTTCGAATAACATGTTCATCAAATTTTATTATAGGAATCGATTTTTATTAGTATTTATTTATTCAATTTATTAATTGGAAGAATCCAACTATATTCACTGACCTAACCTGAGTGTACACAGATTTTTAGTAATAAAACTTGTTTGTTTTAGCTCCTATCCTTCTCAGTTGGAGTAAATTATCAAATGGAAAAGTTTTCAAAGAAGGGTACTTTTTCACTGATGGTAAGTATTGTTCTAACTTACTACGTTCAATATGTTTTTAAGGCTACTAATAGCTGTATTTCAAATGAAAATTACAAATCAAAGCACCCTGATATTGTTTCAAAATCACAACATGTTTCGGCATCTCAAGAGCCAATGACCAAATTCACACTCTTGAAAATGGCTCTTATGATGCTGGAACACATTGTATTATTGAAACATATACGTTTATGTTGTATTGACTCTTAATTTTCATTTCAAATACAATTTTCATGCTACTATTTCAATCGGAAACACGTAAAATATGAAATTTCAAAAGAGTAGCCTATAATCTTACTCTACAATCAAGAATTAATCAAAGGAATGAGTTATGAATATATTCGAACTTACAAAGGATACAACTCTATACAAATATCAATTTTCTATCCATTTTTCTTTTTAAATTTTAAAATAGATATTTCTCTTCATAGATAGTTGTGGAAACTTTCCATTTTTATTGTTTCTGCTTTTCTATTTTGCAGAGCCAGGATATTACAAAACAGGGTCATTTGGAATAAGACTGGAAAATGTTTTAGAAGTTGTAAAGAAAGATGAAAAGGTAAGATACGCATGCCACATTCACACAGCATAATTATTTTTCATTAGAATCAAGCATGTTATGAAGTAACTCTAGTTAAAATCAAGTTTTTAAAATAGATACTAAAATTTTTCACTTCTATATCGTTTGACTCCCGCAACAGAATTTTTTTTCTTAGGGCTAATGTACTTATCAAAGTCTTCAATAAATGTTTATCTCAGTAAGTTACCCTTTTCAAAATAATTTTATTTTTACATATATATTATTATTTAAAAAAAAGTTACTGAGATCTACATTTATTTTTTTTGAAGACTTTGAGAGTATCAATTGTTATGATTGTAAAACTAATGACTCACATCATTTAATTCGTGTTCTTGTTGATTGTTATGGGTTTATTGTTCTCAAACTTCAATTATAATGGCCACTCTCGACTTGAAACTTTAGTTTGGATGGATTATTATAATTGATGCTGGGCTTCTTTTCAAGTGATATTGATGATTTTTTTTAAAGCATCATTTATAATATTCGTCAATCCATCATTCTTACCTATTGGCTAAATGAGGATAACTAATAATCTTGTATTACGATGCTGCATCAAGATGAAAGTAAAGTTACGATAAATCAAAATCAGACTTCTTACTCAATTATTTCATGTTTAAACTACTTTATTTATTATTAAATTTACAATAAACAATAGGCCTATATAATTTTATTGTATTAGCAATATTGAAATTTAAGCTTCAAGGAAATAAATTAAGTAGACCTTTCAATTAATAATGTCGTAAGAGAATAATATACCGGTAATCGATTATCTTGGAAAAACAAAGAATTTGTGGCAGATAACTATATATATAAAATTGGACCGCGTACCTGTTTTCTCAATGTACTCAAGTGGAACTGTGTGCAGGTGCCGGCTGGAGGATGCCACTCCTAATAGTTTGACCTCCGCAATCAATTCTAGAATTGGCTGAGGAATTTCGCTTGCAGCCGACTTCAGAAGTCCCTAACTAGAGCTCAGTGAAGTTGAATCTGCAGGGAGTGCGACATGCAACCAATTTACTCGTCTCCATAAAATTCATTAATAGTGTTTGCTTTGTTTTCAGAGTGATTCAAGTGACGAATTCCTTGCATTTAAAGCAGTTACATTAGTTCCTTATGAAATGAAATTAGTTAATATGGATCTACTGTCACCTCTTCAGGTACGTGAATGATCATTATTATTCATAAAATTCTAATTTTTTAGTGGGCTATTTGTTTATGGTCGAATAAATTTAATTTATTGGATTATTTAGAATATGTCTACTTATTTATCAAATAATTTCAGGACTCTGAAATTAAAAGAAAAAGAGACTAATGATATATTTTTTTCAGAAATATCAACACCTGTGGTTTTTGAGCCTTGTAGAATGTAAATATTAGTCCACACAGATTCACGATTCGAGATATAGTGATCACAAATCATATTCTTTTTTGTAATACCGAGCCCGCTTAAACAATACATGTTCAAGATTGAAAGTTAAAGAAGAGCCATCAATATGCCAAGCCTTTTTTTCTGCGGGTGATGCCCACATGAGTACTGGGCCCGTTGATAATAAGGGATATCAAATGGTTTTCAGGCAGTGGGAGCCGACGGCATAGCGCCTCCTCCTAAAGCGAAGTAGCCTACCCTTGATTCCACAGTATGCTACTTAATACTGCGTTTCTAGCTAAAGGACTATAATGAGCCGATTGCACCACAACCAAAACAATTAACCGCCGCAAAATGACACCGATCTAACGGAGCTGGGAAAAATAGTGCAATGAGCTCTTTTACAAGACGTTATTTCCAAGAGCGGTTGAACTTTGCAATGCGCAATCGGCTCAATGAAGATTTCAATGAATTCATTTTATAAAAATCAAATATCACTTTTCAGAGACACTGGTTGAATGAATACAACGCGCGCATTCGAGCCGAGGTGGGCGCCGAGCTGAAGAGACAAAAGCGGATGAAAGCCTACAATTGGATGATGAAAAAGACAAAGGACATTCCAGAAGTGTGGTCCCGGTCAGGCGCCTACCACTCATGTGTTCCAACCACACTATTAGTAATCTTATTTTTGCTAGCCTTTTCCACTTAACGATACAACTACTGTGATCTAGTACAAGTCATCAACTAATAAATATCACGACTCCAGCATTCGAGTAAGTATTCTTTGATTTGAATTGATAGATTCATAACCAATTTAAATGAGTTAAGATTCAAATTAGTTGATGGGTGCATTGAAAAATCAGTTCGTTATAATTGATAGAGAATTTAAGAATATTAATTAGACAAACTATTATAAAGTCAAACCGGACTCAACTGGGCTGTCAAAGGCAACGGCTACTTTTTCAATAGAAAATTGCGATATAATGAGTACTTTGTGCTCAAATATTCAATAATGTTAATTGATAACTGAACTGATGACATTAATAAAATTATCAAGAACTGTATTTTGAAATCTCTCCTTTGGTAGATTGCTTGTCTTTAGTGCAGATAGTCAGTCGTTTCCCGTCTCTGGTGAAATAGTAATTGTTGCATTACACTATAACTGATTAATTGGATGTTATTAAGAGGTGTTCTGCGCCGTCACTTGGTTACGGAAGCTAGCTTATGGTAACCACACGTTACCTCTAACCTGTTTGATGATTATTCACCTCTGCTGTATAGTGAAGTGAATATGAAACTGGCAACCAGCTGGTAAGCCTAAGCTTATGGGTTGTTAAGCACTTGACATAGGCCTACTGTATTTTGAAAATTTGGTTTATAAGATATTGACTGCAACATGGTCGATAACCAGATTAAAAGATCGACTAGTCAATTGGTGGAAAACCGCTTATCTCGATTTTTTATAGAATATCGGACCTCTTATCTACATGTCCCAAACCCGAGGTTAGATGTCTTGTACTGATACTAATCGCAAAATAAAAATAATCCCAAAAAAACATTTTTGCAAGTTTTAGAATTATTATACTAAGTTTTGCAAGTTTTATTATACCATTCTTGTTATGTGTTAAGCATATAATCAATTTTGAGATTCGAAATTATAAATGTACAATAATATTGTTTATAACTCACAATTATTGCTTTCTTTCAGAGGGCCCAATGTAACAAGTATTCGAAAAAACATTCCAGGAAAACAGAATACCATAGCCTCCATTATAATTAACAACATTGTTATAGATTATATTATTTATATTGTGATAGTTTTCCAAGTGGTGAATTAATATCAACTAGATTAGTAGTCTATAATTATTGTTCTTCCTAGTCTATTGGAACTTTCTGTTATTAATGTGATCATGATTAAATGTAATGTATGTTCAAAAACGTATTACCATTAGGATTAGAAAAAATCATTTATAATATATATATGTAAAATGTGAATGTAAATCTTAGATTTGTCAATATTATTTATATCGCTTTTATATTACTCTATGTAACAACAAAATATAAACTTTTATAGATGATTTAGATGCTGCTTATCACTCGTTGTAAGTTATTCAAGTCCATGCACAAGGAAAATGTTATAAATTGAATTAATATTATGTACTATTATACTGTAATGATAAAACGTAATAAATAAAACAGCAATATTTAAATGTGTAATGTGATTGTTAGATAGGAATAATTGATATGTTAATAGTATAGTTTGTTGAAGCATTTGTTGAAGAACGAGTGGCCGTTTGCATTCTTTTGAAACTGTTTATAGCAAATTAATACTCCAATTGAGTCAATTTCTAATTTAAGATTCTATAAGAATATTTTTTCATGAGAAAATTGAGATTAAGAAACCATAGATAAAATAATAATTGATAAAAATAAAATTCAACTAAAAAACAATTTGTCGGGCGGGCTTTTAGTGGTGGTGAGACCCACATGGGACTAAGTTCTGCTTAGGATGATTAGTTTGATTATTAATGACAGAGTGTGTTTATTACAAATTAAGCAATTGGTAACAACGACTAAAAATTCAATGTCGTTTTCATAAGCTGCATCCAATACAGGATATCAACAGTTATTATCTGGACTTATCCGATGTTTAGAAAATTCACTAGCAGTATTATATAGTATAAATATTCATCTTGATATTATATTTGATTTATATTAATAGTATATCTATTTGTTGAAATGTCATTGTCAATCTTCTTAATAAATAATTCATCTGAATTGCTTCATCATTGAAAATATTCCACTCATGACACTTTCTTCATCCCTATAAATGACAGCTTGTTCCATCAGGACGCTGAATCACAAGTAAAGATTACTAGGATTCAAATTAGTTTTATTTCAACTATTATTCTTGTGATGAAAAATCCTCAATCAATAAAACAATTTTAGTTCACCAACACTACAATTTTGGAGTTTTTAAACTCCCAAGAGCAATGCAGATAGAGATGACCAGCGAAAAATATAGAATATAGCCCAATAATTTGAATCTGAAGAATATTCAAGTATTCAACAAACTTTCCACTGATTATATTGATCAGATTCAGATTGATTCAGGTTTGCCATATCTTCTAGCATATTCTTGTTGAGAATGAATAGTGAAAGTGATAAATGACAGGCAATATTGACTTATCCAAATTTATTTAAGAAATCGAACCTATACAATCTATTTCTTCTTGGCGGCCTTGGCGGCTTTAACCTTGGTCACATCTTCTGGGTTTTCGGCGGCTTCCTTCGCCTTCTTGGCTCTGACACCAACAAGTCTCTGGTCAGCACGGGCCTGAAAACAAATTAATTGTCAATCAATTGCCGGAAGGCTAGAATGTAAGGGTGCGTTCATGTCGGAACTTTGATCATCGATAGTAATAAGATTTGAAACTAGATAAACGATGATAACATCGATAAAAGAAGCGGTCCTAGAAGAGAGTAACGCTTTGCTTCTATCAGCTGTATTGTAGGCCTATTGTATAACGCAGGTACAGCTGATATAAGCAGAGCGTTATTCTCTTCTAGGATCTATCACCGTTTATCTAGTGTCAAAGCTATTATGGATGATCGAAGCTCAGACATGAACGCACCCTTAAGAAATAAATAAGTATGCAAATTCAGTATCGTTCGAGATCCATTGCCATCACCAAAATTCCTTTTTCATATGGCACTCATGCATCCAAACAATTTTCTCTCTCTTTTTCTCAACACCACAATAGATATTTGATTCATATTTGACATTCTAATCCTAATATTACATTTTGAACAAATCCAGTAACAGCGGGTACGTACAACGTATTATAAAAACCGTTACAAGAATTAAGGAAACTGTTCAATAAAGACGAATCTGATGCGAGAGTAAACAATAAAAAGTGTGAAGAGAACAATTTAGGCCTACCTTTCGCAATGCAGTGTAGGCTGAGAACTTCTTCTCTTCTTCGGTGATTGCCCTGGCCTTTGATCTGATTACGGGCTTCTTGATTGGCATCAGAGGAGTCTTCAGTTGGACAGCCATCTTCCTCTGTTCCTCCTGCAAAAATAAATTATCAACGTTAAGAAAATCAATAAGATTCAAGTTATACAAAAGATAGAATAAAAAGATGGATACAAAAAAATATATAAAAAGATAATGATTTTTAACGTTTCTCATAACAGCACAAACAAAAAATATAACTAAAAAATGTATTCTGCTTTATACAAGAAAGAAATGCATATCTTTCAATCTTAAAAAATTGGACAGAAATTTATTTTTGACAGACACCAACTCGGTAGCTCAAAATATACCACCAAGTAACAATCTGTCACACAAATTGAAATGGAGAATAGAAGAATTATAAAGAAATACGAATTGCAATAAGATTAATCATTTCAAATCAACACAAGTTAAAACACACATTCAAGAATAAGCTATTCAACTTGGGGTTTTCCAATTTTTCAAGGAATTGGATTTTATAAGAAAAATCAGAAATTTTGTTTGGCATGATTACACAGAAAAAATACAAAAAAATTAAATTCACATAGGTTTACAGCTGGTTTACAGCGGGTTATCTGAGCACTCGTCAAAATTTGAGGGTCCCTCAACTTTGGTTTGAGGGCCCTTCAACTTTCCTATGTTAAAAGTATAGGAAATGTCAGCTGTTAATTGACGATTCGTCAAAATTTAAGGGTCCCTCAAATATCTGAGTGTCCCTTGGAATTTGAGGGTCCCTCAAGTTTGAGTGTGCTTGGAAAAACCGGGCAACAGAGTTCATAGAGTTGAGTAAAGTTGAACAGCAGACAAGGTTTACCAATTCGGAATTTGTCAATCTAAAATATTTGTACAGTACCGCATTTTAGAACACTACTTTCAATACTAATTTCAATCAATCATTATTTGTATAAATAAATAATAATTGGAAATAAGAACTTATTTCCAATAAGTTGAAGCGAGAACCTATGCTTGATGGGCTGAGCCAAGCAAATAATTCAAGACTTCAAGATAATAAATAATAAAACAAAGCAAATAATTCAAAACTAATTCAAGAAGTTAATCATTTTATCAGGGTGGTGTCACACCCGGCCGAACAAGACACAAACTGATAAATTTTTGGGAGAGACCACATTAACATCGACACCACCACTCTATTTCCAATTTCTCTATTTGCCTACTAACGAAGGTTGATCGTAAAGCATTCCCAAGCGGCAGCAGCTCGAGCTGCACAGCTCTAAATTCGCTGCTAGAGTTGCCCGGCTGCTTTAGCCATCACAACTCCATTCAAATAACTATTATTATGAATGTTCACTTTGTTATTAGGGCTACCATTGAATAATAAATGAATAAATAGTGAAATTCACTTCAAAATGACCTAAAAAGGAGTCATTTCATTATTTATTAAACATTAGTAGCCCTAATAACAAAGTGAAAATTCAAAATATAGTTATGTGAATAGAGTTGTGATGGCTTAAGCAGCGCAGTCAAGAGCTGCGCGGCTCGAGCTGCCACTTGGGAATGCTACCTGACGGTTTAAAGGTCAAATCAGGCATAGAGATGGTGTTACTAACAAACTGACCATGATGGCCCCGGGATCAGACTGCCGAAAAAGAACGATTTCATCCAACTATCTTATTTTTATTTCGTTACATCTCAGCATGTTATGTGATATCTATGAAAAATAGGAAATATTCCTATAATTCATTCACGATCACTTGGGACGAAATAAACAAGCCCTTTGCGTGTGTGTGCGTGTAATGGAAGGTCTTCTTCTATGCAAAAAATTCGGATTCAGTTGAACAGCTGACTCTTGTCTGGAGCTGTGATTGGCAACAGTCCAACTTGTCTTATCTCAAGACTGTTGTCTTGAGCTGTGATTGGCTACAGCTGTTGGTCTGTGGCCGTAAGTTTCGCATAGAAGCGATCCATTTACGCGATTCCATTACATGCACACACACTCAAAAAGTTTGTTTATTCAGTCTCAAGTGATCGTGAATGGAGTATAGTTGTTAATTGGATTATCAGTGTTTTCTGCTTCATCAAGTCTTGATTATGATTATCAATCCAAATGTTCAACAGAAATTAATTTATGACAGACACCATCTCGACAGCCAAGTACCGCTGGCAAGAAACAATCTGTCAAACAAAACTTTAGTAAAAAATATAGGCTAAATGTCAACTGAATAGAGTTGAAAAATGAATTTCAAAGATACTTACAGTAGCTTCACCCTTCTTCGGTGCCTTGTCCTTCTTCAATTTTCTGTTGGGATGTGTGGGGAACAGGATCAGTTTGGACTGGTACTCTTTCAGCCTTTGTACGTTCTGTTGGAGGGACTCAACCGACTTGTTTCGCCTCCTCACATCGACGGCGATTCCGATTGAACGGGCAAATCCTCTGCTTAATCCGGCTCCCTACAATCAATGAACATTGTTTGGTGAAAATGAATATTATAAGCATCACATCGTAAGTTAGAACATCTCAAGGCAACAACCTACATAGCTGTTAAGACGTTATCCATAATATAGATTAAAATTGAATGTGGCGAGTGTAAATCAAATACATAACTCAATGAGTAGTAATACTACAGAGAAATAAAATTGATCAAAGATGAAGAGTAAAAACGCTTTTATGGGTGTGATGTTTGAAAGGCTAATAAAACTGCAGTGAAATGTCGATAAAATAGTTCAAGGACAAAATCTGCCACAGATGACAGTGTTGTGTTTGAGAACATGCAACAGAACTTAAGAATAAAAGGTGATGTATGATGTATGGAGTGTTTCTCTTTAACGTAACTTTAAGCACAGAGAACGTAAGTCCATTATGTACATTAATCATCTCTGTTCATCAGCCTTCATTAGCGTTGTACCTGATATTTGAATGAAGCTATTTAAATTCATGAGGTATCCAGCTCGTGTTGACGTGAAATATTTCTATAACGTAGAATATATTTATAAAATTTGACGTTTGGCTTGGGCCAAATATATATTTATACAATTTTCACAAAGTCGACATACAGCTGAAGCCAGTTCTATGATAATAGTTGATCATATGGAAAGAGATGAAAATACGAAATCTTATTTTTGTCTCTTTCCATATGATCAACTATGACCATAGAAATATTATCGAGTAATACCTGCCTAATCTCTGTTGATGCTATGCACTGTGGAAGGGGAAATCAGTTCCCCAACGCTAATGTCGCAATTAAAATCTCGCAGACATTAGTATCGTTGTCATGTATAGTCTGAAACCATCTAGCCTATAATATTTTATGACAAATTTCAATTAAAAAACGTTCCTCCATTTATACTAGAAACGAGTACTTGTCCTCAATTTCATTCAGTAATAGTTGCTATTCTGAATATTGATTACCTAAATAGAATTATAGCTGATGTCTTTTGTTCAAATTATGAATTGAAGATTGTCTTACCTTCACTTCATCCAAGGTAAATCCTCTTCCGATGCGGACTTTGGTATGGTATCTGATGGATGGACACCGAACGATTGGCCTCAATGGGCCTTTGACTGGACGAGGAGCGATAGCCTTGGCTTTCTTGATGCGGTTCTGTCTCCTTCTGTATTTCCTAGCTGGCTGGTTGAACCAAGTTTTAACATACCGTTGCCAATCCTTATGGAAATGGGCATTCGGAATCATATTATTGCCCTTGGGCGCCATTTTTTAGCTGAAAAAGAAACTTGTGATATAATAGCGAATCCAATTACACTAACTTATAGATAAAATCAAAATCAAGGTTTATATTTGAGACACCCCTGAGTTACGTCGAATCAAGACTGAGAATGTGAGTATCTTAGAAATGCTTCATCTTATGAAGCAAAGTATTTATTTGAAAAAGGAGACGTAATTGTAGGTTGGAAACTTGATATACCAATAGTTACTTAGTTGACATCACAAATTTAGGCGGTTTCGTCTGCTTTTTTTGCTCTCCAACAGCTGGTGATGTCAAATAAATTGTCATTTAGCTGTGCCTATATAAAGTTTCAATAATCAGATTTTTTAAATCAGATCCTAATAGGCTACATCACGCACAACGTACAAGAGACAGACGAGAGATGAGACAGCACTTTTTGACGTCAGCTATGTCACGCTAGTTTATTCAGATTCATGAATTAACTTACATAACTTAGTCAAAACCTAACATTACAAACCTATATACCGACTAGCCTAGATCAATACACCGATTCAACTAAATAAACCAACAAAAGCTAAAAACCAATAAAACTGAAAATCGAGCCCGGTGCTTATATACCGCGTCTCAGACCTATTTACTCAATACCATCATCCACCGGTAACCTTTCAATCATAATAAATATTATTCATGTTTTTCTTCGTTGGTCTTGATTCGATATACTTATTGATCGCGTCTCCAGATATACATTCCGCAACATACCTAATAGGCTATCACTTATCAAAATTAACATAGCCAACTATTGTCTGTCCAAGCAAAGAAGGCGAGAATGATTGGCAAGATTGGAAAATTACTCCGGCTCGGTCATATTAGTTCAAAAATTATGAATTTGGTCTCAAATTATAGATCAAAATGTATCCTACACTTTGAACCAATTGTATAGTTTTTGAGCGAATATTGACGCAGCTGGAGTCATTTTTACATCTTTGACAGTCAACAGAATTCATTTTTCTCTTGGACAGACGCATGAAGGGTGTAGGTACCTAAGTCATTACTGACGTAACGCTTGCTGCTTACTCCCAATTTAGAGTAATTTCGTTCATCATATATATTCGTTTATAATTTGTTACAAATAAAGCAGCATTAGTAATTAGCATCGGATGAGCGGAATGAAAAATCGTGGTCATGAGCTGCACAGGAATTTATACAATACAGAGGAAACAATCAATAGGCTATAATAGGTAGGCTACTCATAAATAATCGTCAGAAAAGGTCTGTTGTCTTATTGAAATTGTTCATTAAAAATAATAAGTATCATGCTCATGTCATTATTATTTATGTTATCAAGTATAACATGTACATTTTGAAGTCAACTTATGACAAAAGAAAACCTAACCAAAAAATTTTTGCAAATTCATTAAACACTGCAAACGTAAAGATTTTAAGCTCTCGCTTGATTATTACTGTGATATAATTGGCCTATTATTATTATTATAAATGGAAATAAATTATACGAGAATGGAATTATTGTTGAAATACGAAATACGTAACATCGTATCAATACAGTACAGTTGGTTTCAGGTTATCTGATGACTGATATTGACGATAAATTACATTTTAACATGAATAAATTTGTAAAAAACATTTATCATCATTATTAATTCTAATTTAAACAAAAACTCACCTTTTAGATGCACAGATTCCTATTATAAATTCAGATAAAAATTAAACAACTCCACGTTGAAATCGGTCCAACAAATGGTACCGGAACGAAGACCAAACAGAGCTGCCAACTCAAGCAACTGTTTTCCATAAAACTTTAAACTTCATTCACTCAATTTCAGAAAAATCGAGTCAAACACACGGAAATGGATATGTGATATGTCTTAATTTATTGAATCATTAGAAGGCTTACACATATCATTTACTATAAATCAATCGACTTCAATTAACACTGAAGATGAAAAGTCAATTTGGGTTGGTGAATGTGGTGAAGTCTGGTGAACATGGCGGTAACTTCAAAATTGTAGCTAATTTTCCAATGTTTGTCAAGCTTCCTCAAGCATTAATTTCATAAAGAACTTTCCAAATAATAATTATGAATATTATTAGTGATATTCATGACAAAATATCTTCAGTCTTAAAAATAAAATTTATAATTTTTGAATCAATATTGACCGACTTTGAGTCATTCTACCATCTTACCAGAGGCTCTTCTTTGTTTGGACAGATCTTCTTTGCTATGTGGCTGGTGGTAAATTAGATTTGAGATTTAATAATTAACTTATATTAGACTATATTTCAATTTTGTAACGCTCCAGATATACTGTAATAGTATAAGCTGACTTCACCGCTCTTTCCTCTACCATCAACTTTATAGGTATAGTCTGCCCAAGCAAAGAAGACCCTCTGGCAAGATGGGAGAATGACTCAAGCTTGGTCAATGTTAGTTCAAAAATTATTAATTTAATCTCAAATTTTAGGAAACAATTTGATCTACTATCTTAAGACCACATTATTTATAATTCTTGGACTAATATTAACCAAGCTGGAGTCATTTTCCCATCTTGCCAGAGGGTCTCTTTGCTTGGACAGACTACTGCTATAGTCTACTGCAAGGTATTAGACTATAAAGGACTGCAAGGAATTATACTTAATTAGATTGTATAATCTAATAACCTTGATCTACTGAATGTATAGGTGATCGACCTCTGTCTGTACTGTAGGCCTACTCGTCTGTTTCCTAAAAAGTTTTTCATAGTGGAAAATCTTTCAATATACATATATTTTTTTAGTTCTCCACTTCTGGTTTTATATCCCATGTGAACTTATTTTATGCAATCTACATTCAAATATATATAAATCAAAACGCTACTCAGTATAATATTTATAAATAGAATAAAAAATTTCTTATAATATACAGTATATGGTACTGTAACTTTAGCTAACGCAGATTATTATGTTTTGACTTCTGAAGAGGAAATCTATGATAATAACAAATAAGACATTGAAAATATTTGTACGCTTTTATTACTGTGATATATATTATAATATTTGGATTTTATTCCTTTAAAACTATATCAACAACATGGAAGAGTTACGGTATGATCTAATCTATAACATGCATATATCTAGTGTTCCTCTTGAATAGTGGGTGTCGTAGGTGGTACATTTGAATTTTTATATTTAAAAATAAATTTTCCATGAAATAGCACTGAATGTGAGAAGTGGAAATTGCTGAACAATATTGGAATTGGATGTGAAACTTGTAATAATTATTTTATTGGATATGTAGTATGATACTGATGACTAATAATGATTATTTTCATGTTAAGCCCGCTCCTCATCCTTCATGAGTTAAAGTTTTTATTTTACTTCTTCAGTATCTTCAGGTGTTTCTGTACTTTTGAGCAGGAACTTCCAGATTCTGTTTGGGCCAATTTCTGACACATAGAGGTATTTTCCGTCTGGAGATATCGCTATGCTATGAGGACTGGTGAACGTCTGCAAAATGTAAAGAATTTTTCATTCAAGTGATGCTAAAATTGAATTTCAATTAAAAATTGGTACATAAAATTATGTAATAGATAAGAAACAATGATTTTCATATCACATATGCTTTATTGATAGAATCTCCCTTTTGCTGTTAAATTAATTTCTTCTTCTCAAGGCATGTGTCCACGGTTTGATTTCCATCCAGGAAGATACACAAGATGGACAGATAAAACAATATTATATTAATATACAAGGTCATGTACCTATTGTTCCTATGTACCTATTGTTCATATGATACATGTATAATCTTGAGTGGTATCTTTCTTGAAAAGAAATTGGAACCTAAACACACACAGCTTGAAATTTGAATTATTTATGTAGAGAAGGTTTATACTGTGATATATTATCTGAAATCTTGGAGATAAAAGCAAAGTATTTGTTCAAATTTAGAATGTTTTTGTACAAAAAATATGTTACATAAATAATAGAATAACATCACGGTAATCATTTTAATCAAACGCAAATATGCATTTAAATCAATTGAGTATCAAATAGAGTTCTTTTATCATTAAATCAATGAGCTAAAAATAGAGAGCCAGGCTTAGGTAATTGATATTCCTCATTATTTCAAATTTCCAATTTTTAGAATTACTTACATTACTCTTGGGTCCCCAATGATCTATAACATTTTCAGCCATTGGATCCAAGGTGAATCCTTTAACAGGAAGGAGTTGAGATGTTGGTCCATTCACAGCATACACAAAGTCACCTGCAATAAAAAAACAATATTTTTATATAAGTTAAATAAGGGTTTTCTACATACCTGAGGATTGTATTCTCATTTTATTATAATAAATATGTTAATTCTCAATCAAACAGATACATTTACAACACAATGGAATAAATGAAATTGAATAGAAGGAATTAGTAGCGATAAAGAATTAAATAAATAATGCATTAGAGTAGGCTATTAAAAAAATAAATTTCATACGGTACAGTACAATTAATATAATAAAAACTCTGTCATAATTTTAATTTCCATTGCAATTTTCGAATGTCTGATTTGATTCTATAAACTATAGACTACTGGATGGAAAGCCACTTTTGTACATATCAGCACACATAATGTAATTGCCTTTCATTCTTATAGAATATTCACAAAGATGGACGGTTTAAAAAAGTTCAGGGTACATATACTAACTCAAATAATATAATAATATTGTTAGAGAGTCTCAATATATTGGAAAATAGCATCATTTATGATAATTTGGAGAGCCACATAAATATAATTCGGTCAGTATCAAGTTTACATAATAGTTCTAATGAAGACTGATATCAATAAGTTATATATGAATGAAATGAAATCAGCACAAGATTTATTGGAACTATTTATAATCAAGCCATTGAATAAAATTTTATAATTTATATTACAAAAAATAATTTGTGTGTAGCCTATGAGGTAGCTCTTGTAAGACTCACTCTTATTATTTCCCATTCAAACGCTAGTCTCTATTGACAAAAATTCCTAATTTTGAATGCATCAGTACGCAGAAATGAGTATTAATCGAAATAATTAGGCTAAACGTAATTCTATAAATTAAAATTAATTGTAATTATTCAGATAAATCTAACTTAGAACGACTGCAAACAGGGCAATGTTATCGTGATTAAATTGCTCTCAGTCGAGCTATCGATCGTAATTGTGAATATTGAAATTAATTACAATTATTTGGATAAATGAAACTTATAGACTGCAAACAGAGACATTTTATCGCCAATGAAATGTTTCTAAATCTTATTATAGTAATCAAGTTTTATTATCCATAAAACATTTAGAAGTAAAACTGGTTACAAAACTAGTACATCATTCTCCATCATTTTTATGTTTAATGATTTATTCAATAACACTGATGATGCATACCGAGAGAAGCAATGGCAAAGACTCGTCCCATGTCAGGCTGTTGAATGGTGAAGGCGGCAGAGCGGGCCGTGTGATAGAGGTTGGCGCCGATGCAGGCCACCCTCATGTCGTCCCTGTCAGCTATACACAGCAGGTCACGGTGCTCCAGCAGAGTCACGCTATGAGGCACTTGCAGCGACAGAAATTCTGCAATGTACAAATTTTGACGAATAAAAATGTTATTTAATAAGTACTTTAAAATGATATGGACACTGCTTTCACGAAAAAGTTTTATAGTAGAGACAGTATGAAGTGTTTATCCGTTAGGTGTTGGGATGCCCAGATTATATGGTCTGTCCAAGCAAAGAAGACCCTCTGGCTAGATGGGAAAATTACTCCAGCTTGGTCAATATTGGTTCAATCATTATAAATGTATTCTTAATAGTAAATCAATTTTTTCCTACAATTCAAGATCAAATTGATAGTTCACCAATATTGACCAAGCTGGAGTCATTTTCCCATCTTGCCAGAGAGTCTTCTTTGCTTGGACAAACTATAAAGTTAGATACCATATAAAGTCAACCAAAAAGGATGTTAATGGATAGATTTAAGTCAAGGTATCTTGTTTTCATATATGAAATAATGTTGATTTTTTCATAATGTTTTATGCAGATTGAATAAAAAACAACCATAGGATTTCCCCGTAATTATTTTCAGTAATTATTTATAAACAATAAATATAAATTATGAGAAATAATAATAATTTCTTGAAAGTTTGATATACATGCCAAAAGAGTAGCCTATAGACTTCCTTCAATAATAACTCAATTTTCTGAAAGGCGATCAATAAACAAAGCAAGAACCACGTGAAATAGAGAAAGACAAAGTTGAGTTAAATTATTGTAAAAGAATAAAAAATAACATGGACATAACCAACTATTATTTTTCAAGAAGGATTTTAATGAAATTTTCACAAAATCCATAATTAGAATAATATGAAAAACGGCTATCGCAATTATTTTTTCTGAGCATAAGTATTTTTATTGTTACATACATACATACATACATAATATACGTAAGTTACCTTGACGCTGAGGAAATATTCGTGCAAGTCGACCATCACTATTGAACTTCATTATTCTTGAATTGCAATATCCATCAGCCACAAACATCTGTCCATTCTTTGCCACTGCTACTGATGTTGGCTTACAGAAATGTAGGTGCCCAGACCCTGGCTCGAATCTTTTCCCCAGTGTTAAACTTGGTCTGGATGCTTGGGGAGCAAACTAGAAAGAAATATTCATGCTTTTTACATCTTAAGACTCAATAGAATGGAGCAAAATAAATTCGGAAACAAATACCAATATCCCTTTATTTTTATGAGTATAGAGTATTTATATCATTAAAATTCTGGAAAAATCAAGATCCTTTTAGAGTAGCCTATAATATGTATTCGTAGATTATGTCGAGTAGGTACTATATTATATTTCTTCAGTCCTTCTTTTCACTTTTTTATATTGCCTCCTGGACTATATAGGCCTACTTGAATAATCTATCAATATCTGTAGAATATACTATAGATATAGGCCTACTCTTAATAGGACTCTGCTTAATCCAAGAAGCTATTTAAAACAATGTATTAATTGAATCAAGTTCTGATACCATAAAACATAGAACAACAAAACAATTCAGAGGTGAAAAAAAATGTTCTCTTTGAACTTTGTATAAGATTTTTTTTTAATTTTACGGTAACTCACTGGAAGCTGGCTGCTTCATCTTATTCCTATTTAAATTCAAAATCTTCCATTTTGCAATAAGTCCTTAGAATAATATTCATTTACTTCTACAATAACGAAAAGGTACGGTACTAAAACACCTCAAACATCTACCGTATCAGATTAGTTTTAGAAGATCTCACGAATCAGGAGTTAAGATTCATTAAAATAATTATAACATACCTTGAACACTTGATGCATGGCAACATCAGTGAGATAAACATTTCCTTTGCGATCGATAGTGATGCCATGAGGCATGTAGAAGAAATTAGCACCCCATTTCTGTAAAACCGTGCCGTCTTCTGGGTCCAAAACAAAAATTGTTTCTGCCTCTATCGGCCCTTGCTCTTCGTGCTTGTATTTATTATCTGAATCAAATGATCTGGAAACAAAACCAAAAACATCAACTCAGAATAATATTAAGCCTAATCATTACAATATCCAGAATAAAGTTTATACTATAATATTTTCACGCTTCAAGTACCTATAATAATATTTTATACTGTACCTATTAATCTACATTGACTTTTTTTATTAAATTAGACTGAAAGTAATAGCCTTGAATTGATTCGTATAGTTAATCATTCTCCAAACTGGAATCTAAAAATTTACAATAAATACGGTAGCCTACCATGTAATTACAAATATCTATTTTATAAACTGCTACGATAAAAAATAATGGATAAATTACAAATCGAATAAAGTGTTTTGCATCTCGAATAACATATGAAGTATTTATAAATGGATGTACGAAAAAAACTTACTCAGAATCCCAAACTCTGTCTGATCTATGGAAAATTACAGGCTGGCCTACATTGTTCACAGTCACTCCACTGATTTGTCCGACTTTTAGTTCATTTTTAGGCCATCCAACCACTTCCTGTGGATGTAAAGGGCCGTTGTCCAATACCTGAGGAATGCACACGTTATAATATATTATAATAAAGTATATAGATAGAAGTTTTTCTCTATATTAATAACGGAAGTAGCATCCTTCACAAATCGATTCTAATCTTTTCAGTTCGATTTATACATACGGTACCGAGAAGAGGCATTAGTAAAAGTTATGGTACTGATTTCCTTTTTTTACCAAGAATTAAAGTTGTGAAGAGTGAAAATTATTTTTCTCGGCAAAGATTAATTTATTAATCTCCACATCTATTCGTTTAATACATATAATTTATCAGGGAAATCTATTATTTTTCATTTTATTTAAAAAAACCTAAAATCAACAGGTGTTCATGGGGCTAACCAATCAATATGGAGCTAACCAGAAAATCTTTCCCTTCCACTGTTACATTATTACGAGTTTTTTTTTAATTAACAATTATAATACACTAATTCAATATGATACATTATTCATTAAAAATATTATAATTTAAAAAAAGTTCAAAAAGTTTGAATCTACTTCTTTTATGCACTTATAATTATATCTGCACTCTAATATGTGTGAGTTAGGCTTATGGTTTCAAATCAATACTAAGTTAGACCTGACTCATGCGGTTCAATTCAGAACAATTTCTTTTTCTATGATGTCATCCTTCAACTAGTCTATTACAGATAATAGGTTTATTTGAGGGATACTATTAAATTAGCATATTTATTTAAGTACCTATATTTTTTCAACGGGAATCTAATAGAGGGTGACGTACGATATGGTACAATATTGCTGTGCTTTTCCAGGTATATTGTTTAATTTTTGAAATTATCATGCGGGTTTTCACTCACCTGAGGTAATCTCGGTTGATCAAGAATGCTGTGTATCTCATTATAGAAAACATCTCTGAGTGAAGTGGCGGAGCTGACAGAGAACCAAGACAAAAACACAAGAGGTAACAGAATAGCTCCCGCCATTTTCTCAGCTGATCGATTGCTGGATTCTGAGTCTGCGTGCAGACAAGGGCCAGAGCGCACGCTCCTATTCATATTGCAAGTGACAATCAAGAACCTTGAATTTCCAAAGTAGCCCACATACAGTAGGCCAACTCAAAACTATTCTAATACGACATCTATTAAAATTAGATCATCTATTTGAATTAGCTCATCCTTGGTTGCTCTCTATTATACCCGCCTATTCAACATTATTTTATTATAATTATCGTACCTACTATTTGATTTTCATTCATTGCTTCAACACTTAAATAAATTAGCAATTTCTTACAACTTGAACATCATTTGGTATTTTTCAATCTGAAAAATCTATTTCTGGATTATTACAAAAATGTATAATTTATCAATGCACATATTCATCATTGTATGAATTTTATATGGCTTGATGAGTTGAATATGATTGCCTGAATAATTTTACTTCTCTATATCATCTAGGCTAATCCAGTATTTTATAATTTTTCATTATTAATCATCTATTAGTCTTCTATTTCTAGTTACAGGATTCGAATATTGGGATTCTAAGAAAACTTGACAATGTTCTATTATACTCCATTTTATTGACTCAAGATTGAAGTATTCATTTCAAATAAATTTTTTGAAACTCCAATAATTAACTTTTTATTTTCAACATTTGCCTCCTATTATTTTAGATTTCTCACCTTGATCACATAACGATTCATCATAACATTACGTATACTTTCATGCATAACTATCTATCATTCTATAAATGGCCCTCTCTCAATCAATTTGACATTTTTCAAACTCCCACAGATGAGATCATCATTTCAAACATAGATTTTATGTAATTAATTCAACAATTTCAAAAAAGTACATTAACTTCGACATGAATTTACACACACACAAGTTGTACAACAATTACATTTTTTGGATATTAAAATACATAACAAGCATACAATAAACAACATTATTAGTGATTTATTGATTATTCACTATTCTAACTGTACGAAACCTCAATATCAAATACCTCTCATAATATACAAAGATCTATAGACAAAATAATCAGTCTTTTGTAAGCTCCGTATTATTTTTGATAAAAATATAAACACTTCATAACCTTTAGGTATGATCATTGTTATAATAGTAATAATACTGGAACTATTATAGAGAGAGCAAAAAGACTCTTAATACTCACGAGGATCCAAAACATTTAATAACAATAGTTATCGAGAAAAAAAAATTTCATATATAATACTGCGATGTAAACCACCATCCATAATAAAATATAATCATTTAGTATTTATGCACTTATAAGTACTGATTCATATTCAGAAGAATTGGTGAAAAAGTGTAGGCTGCATACTGTTTTAATACAGTGGAACGTTTATTCTGCCACTTATGGCCACAATATCTGGCTTATCTGCCACAATAGTGTAGCTGTACAGAAGCAAAGATTGCATGGCTGGGCAGGTAAGTGGGTGCGAGTGGGTAGAGAAATTACTGTAATCTACAGAAAACTACTGTAATCTA